>AYEL01088333.1:0-72380 GCA_000484575.1 Olivierus martensii
CAATGTTTTTGCCAACTGCCTGAGAGATTGCCCTGGGTCCTCTGAGATGAGCTCTTGAGCCCTTTGGACAACTTCCAGTGTCCTTGTCGATCTCCCCCTGGAATGGCTCTTCCTTGCCGGGTTGGCAGAACCTTCTTCAGACCTCTCTGAAGCTGAATATCTAGCAGCAACATCATAAACTGTCGATCTTGGATGGTTAAAGAACCGAATTATTTTGGAAGATGAACGTCCAATGGGAAGGCCTTCGATTACTGCTGCTCTCCGATTATATTCTACACTCTATCTTAACTGATCAGCTATTTTGTACTTATCCTCAAATGCATCGTCTGTTAAAACGTCAGCAGCATCATAGCATTGATGTCAAATATGGCGGGAAATACAGCGCTGACGTAAAATATGGCAGGAAATTCAATTTGAAATTTATTCGGATTTAGCTGACGCATCCTGTATATGCAAGCAACAAAGTTGAATTAGAGAAATCTTAGTAATAATTTTTGTCCATCATAAGAGTGAATCGATGTAAGTCATAAAATATAATAACTGTATATAAAATATACAAATATCTTATATACAATTAAAAATATAAAATATATATTATATAAAAAAGTAAAATATTTGATAACATATCAGGCATAATTGCATTTGCATGATGAACTAGGTAAAGTAATTAATTAAGTTTCAAATTCAAAAAGTTTTAAATAAAAAAAATTTTTTTACCTTTTGTAGACATTCAAACATGCAATATCAGGAATGCAGGATATGACAGAATTTAAAATATTTAAACTAACAGTTTTAGAATCTGTATCAAATTTCCAATGCCAAAGATGTACCCTTTGATCAATGGATGTTGTTAATAACCTATCTTCTGATAATACAGATATTCCTGAAAATAAAAATAATTAAAACATTATTTTAACTAAGTAATAAGAATATCAAAATTGTTTTCATCTTTGAAGTTTCTTACAAAAAAAAATCATCAAATGAGAAAATACTGATATAAACAAAGATCTGCCATTAAAAGGGGCATGGTATTTTTATTGTTTTAGTGCTGCCACTTCTTTCCCATGCTTTTCCTGCCAAGCCTATTACTTTCTGGAAAGTATGGTATTGGGAGTGGAGTGAGAGTCAATCCAATAAAAGCAAAGTTAAAAATTTATAGCTGTTTATGTATGAAAGGAGAAGATTTTTTTATTTGTTCACATTAGGTATTTTGATATAAATTTGAAAATTTATAAAATATTAAGTTAAAAATTATTGAAATTAAGGAAAAACATATCACTAAATATAAATTATTAATAATAATGGTAATATATTAATAAATTTATGAAAATTTTGAAATAATTACATGACATATCTTAATTAATATTCATTAATCAAAATTTGCTTATTAATTGGTTTTTATCAATTTTTTAAAAGTATAGTTTGATTTTCTTCATTTCTGCTTGTTTATTCAGAAGATCAGCCACTATCCAAAGATAGCAACTATTTCATTGGATGGCTAAATCTCAATATAAAAAAATAGCGTTTTTGCCAATTTCATATATGGAACAAAAACTTCTGAAAGAAATAAAATGCTAAAAAACATATTTACACTGTTAGAAAGAGAATAAAAAAACATAATAAACTATAAAAATTTTAAAATATTTTTATGAAATTTAAGTTTAGATATGATAATTTTAATGTTCACAAAAAATATATAGCACATGAAGCAGTATAAATATATAAAGTTATAAATATATAAGCAGGCAGACAGGATGAGTGCAGCGTGGAGATATGCGATCAGAAGAAATTTCTAATGTTTTAATTTTCCTGTTAAATGAATAGTTTAATCTTGCAATTCCTGTTATATGTTATTTTATTATTTTTCTGCATTATTTTATTTTATTTATTATTTTTTATTAGCCCTTTTTGAATTAAAAAATGTTCTAATTTTTTGTTCTATTCTAGAATCACTTAAATCTTAATTCTGTGTATAACTGACGATGATACTATTAGTATTGAAAACGTTTTTGTTTAATAAAAAAACTATATATATTTATACTCTTCATTGTGCTATATATTTTTTGTGAACTTTAATGTAATACAACAGTAATAATACGTTACAAAATAAAATAAAAAAAAATGCTATATATATCATTTTTATTCACTGTCCTGTTTCACCTATCCTCATTATTTACATGTTAAAATGACCTCATTTAATGCTGTTTCACTTAGCGTTTTGTTTCCTTGGAACATATCCCCCGTGTTAAATATGGTCTTACTGTGCTTCTAATACAGCAAAACATTATTCATTTAACAATGCCAGGATATAGCTAGTCAGAATGTGAATTTTCCTTAATCTATGGATATGTGGAAAAGTTCAGAATTGATAAAACACAAAGAGTACAGTTGAGTCTCTGTAGTCTATCTAGTCCGATGCCTCCAGTAGTCCAACAATCTGCAAACCATCGCGCTGCACATGTGAAATTTTCATGTCACAACTTGTCGATGTGCGCGAAAGAGAAACTGATGTAAACAAATTGTTAGTCACTCTTCGTTCATTGCTCAAGCTTATGATGAGATTGAATTTTAAGTTCAATACACTGGTTACTGTAAAATAACGTTTTTACTGTATCACTGTTTGTTATTTATCTTTATATAATGTCACAAACTGGAAAAAGTGAAAAATGAAAACACAAGAAACTTGACTTGGGAGAAAAGTTTAGTAATTTTGGCTTCATTTTATGGTATTGGATGAGCTACTATTTATGACATTAAAAAAATCAGGATAAAATTGAGGGGTTTGTGAAAGATTTGAATAATAAGAGCAGTGACAGGAAAGTCTTAATAAACTGAGTGTATTCATTTATGTAATTCCATTTTTTTCATTGAATATCCAATAATACGACAAATCTCTGAAATCCGACAAGCCCCGGAACTATATGTCTTGGATTAGGGAGACTCTGCTGTAATATTTTAAGCAACTTCAGTGAATGAGATTGCTTTTCAAAGAACTATGGGTAAATTTCATGATAACCATAAATTTTCTATAAATCTTATACTTAAAGGAAAAATTGGTTTACATTTTTAATAAAATGTACTAGGAGCTTTAATTTAATTTTCCAATAAGGAAATCTTTTTCTAACAATCTATAAAATCATATGAAAATAATATAAATTTGATTTTTTTAAGTTATTTTTGTACAAGAGATCTTTCCAAATAATATAATTTGAATAGTATTATCTCACTCGCATTTTTTTCTGTTTTGAACTCATATCAGATTATCCTTTGTTTTTGTTGTAAATAGAACTACACTATTTTATATCATTATCATTGTTTATTTTATTTTAATAATTATCATTTTTATATACAGGAATACCTCAATTACGGTGGTTTCGATTATCGCGATTCTTGATTTATCGCGGTTTATAAGTTGATACCGAAGTTCCAATTATTGCGTTCCAAATTCAAATTATCACGGCCTCGAGATATAGCTGACTATATATGCAACTAAAATTACATTTGCTCTCCAGGTAGCTCTCTTTAGCACTTCATTTTTATCCGTCGGTGCTTGCTCACCACTCATCAGTAACTGTCCACCTTTACTTGAAGTACCTGTGGACAGGACCAGCTTAACCCGGTAAGCAGAGATGCACCACATCGGAGTGCCAAAATTATTATTTTCTCAATATTATTACTCAGCAATATTGTATATTGCTGAATAGATGTTACAAGAAAGCTGCATAGGGGGCCGGGTCCTGTAGAGCCAGTACTGCATGAATAATTATTTCTCTTCTTATTTACCCCTACAATGAATGCTAAAATAAACAAGGATGATATCAAGTCTATAGCTATCAAGAAGAAACATAGAGTGATCGCTTAGAAGATTAGTATGTTTAACACATTTTTTTTTTCCTGAAAAATCCATTTCTTGAAATCCTTGGCAATGATCACCCATTTTTCATGCATTATTTATCCCAATACATGCATTATTTATCCTGATTATCGTAATTCGATTATTGTGGTATTTTTCATGCCAATAATAACTGCGATAATCCAGGTATTCCTGTATTACCATAATTAAAATTAAAACTTATTGAATTCTTTGATATAGGAAGGGGATAATATGAATTTATTAAGCAAAAATGATTTTTGTTGATTTAATTCTTATCTTTAATCATTAACAATATTCATTTTTATAATTAAAGTTGTAACTTTTTATATATTGTGTTATTATAACACATCTTTTTTTATTTTCCTTTAAAAATATAATTGTTAGAAGGCAGATGATAATGATAATGGACTTTCTAAAGTGGATGCTCTAGTTGTTGGTGTTGGATTGGATGAAGAAATTGTATACAGCAAATCTACAGCAATCCAGGTATTATAATTATTGTAATAAGAATTTATTATAAATTTTTGTTTTTAGCATATTTTTTTTTTTACAATTGATATAGAACATATGCATTGATAATCTATATTATGATTAATGGAATTCATTTAGAAATATGAATACTGCTCTTTCATATTAAAGTTAATTTCTAATTAAGGTGTGAATCATAAAATAAAATTCAATTTTTGATTTACAAATGTTCATTGGAGTAGCAGCAACATAATTTATTGTGCCTGTATGCAGTTTCTAAGCCTGTGCCCATTTTATATAACTTTTAAATTATTTTTTGTAAACAATTTTAAATAAATGTATATTTGCATCTCTCTGCTTCTGCACTGCTATAAAACAATAAATTCAAAAATTAGCACATGATTGCAGAAATTACTTTATTTGACAAATATTTTCAACTCTCCTTCGGGGCCATCATAAATCTAATACATGTATTAAACTTGATGATGGCCCCAAAGAAAGGTTCAAAACGTTTGTCAAATAAAATAATTTCTGCATTCTTGGGCTAATTTTTGAATTTACAATTTTAAGTAAGCAATCAATAATAATAAATGCAAAATATATATTTAATATATTGCTTATATATATATAACATTAAAAAATTTTCATTTTAGACATGGCTGTTGGGATATGAATTGACTGATACATTAATGGTTCTTTGTGAAAATGAAATATACTTTTTAGCCAGTAAAAAAAAAGTAGAATTTTTAAAACAAATTGAATCTAGTAAAGAAAATGAAAATGCAGTTCCACCAGTTATACTTTTAACAAGAGATAAGGTAAGTTAACTAATTTTATCATTAATTTACACTAAAAAAGAAAATACATTCAAAGTTTCAGTTGTTGTTGAAAGAATAATGAAAATTCAAAAATATTTAATGATATTTATATCGCATGTAATTTAGCAATATACGGTAAAATGCTGATAAAATAAGCTTTTATCAAGGTTGCCACTGACCTGGAAAATCAGGAATTCCGGGAAAAGTCAGGGAAAATGAAAATTGGGTTAAAATGTCAGGGAAAGTGCTGTTTTTTTCCTAAAACCTGGAAAAATCAGGGAAATTTTTTTCTGAAGTTATATGTCTCGAGCGATTTTTAGTGCTAAAAATGACGATGTCACGGCGTTTTGTCGCTCCGTAAAAGAGATTATTATGCGAAAATCTGTGTGCATTAGTTCTTTCATCAAGGTCGAGCTTACAAAATCTGCAAGCGTGTTGACTTAGCATCCATGTAATCGGGCGATTTTTAGTAAAAAATTTATTTCGCTTTTAAGAGATCAGACACATCGCATCACCTACTGCAGAAGTGTCTTATGATGTGGTAGCTTGTACCGACTTTAATTTTGCAACTTTCACATGTCGGATTTGATGGATATTATATATTGTGTATTTTTGCTTCAAGTCTATAGCACAGGAAGCGTTTAAAGAGCGTACAGCTAACAAATTCATTCAAATTTGTTCGGCGTTCGGTAAATAATGTTAAGAAAAAGATACATTAAGAAATTAAAATGGCTTTTCAAAACCCAACTCAGATCCTTTTTAGATCCTTTCTTTCAAGTTGATTAATGTATGAGGGTTGATCAGTTTTGTGATAGGCAGCAACGGGACTGATCGTTTAGAGATGATGTAAATTTTTACCCATATGTTTGTGCCGAGAAGTGTGCTTTATAAATACTGATAAATCTTATTTTTTTATTCAGTTCAGTTAAAATAATTTTGTTTTCTATAGATGATAACAATTTTTTTTAAATACTGATTTAATTTATGTTAACGAAACTGGCGGGAAATGATCTTGATTGACAGTAAACGTTCCTTGCGTTTAAATACTAATTGATGTCATATTATTAATTTGTGGCCAGAAGTCGTAAACAAATTATCACGAGAGAGTAAAAGTGGAAGTGCTTATTCACTGTAACACCATTTGATCTAGTTTTGGTTAAAATGGTAAGAATTCTATTTTGACTGCTTCGCGTTTTTGCATCTGACTTTACGGTTAGTGCGATTCATCTATGAATAAGAAGTCACGTTATAGCGCGCCTTAATGCCTGTCGCATTTTTATGCTAGATAAAGTCGATGTTAATATGCATTTACATGCATATTAACATCAACTTTAATATATACGCACGGTGGTGGTGCAAAAACGTGAAGCAGTAAAAATAGAATCCTACCATTAGGGTATTTTAAAAGTACGTTTTCACGATCAATTTTACTTAAATGAACAGGAATTTTAAACAATTTTAGCAAATTTTTCCATTTTTAAATATAATAGTGTGTAAATAACCTTCTTATAATTTTTTATAAATAAAAAATAATTCTTAAATAAATATTTGTAAATGTTGAGAAATAACGAGATTTAATATGAAAAAATATTACAATCACAAAGTACGACGAAATAATCATACTTTGAGTTTCAATATTATATAATATCAGATTGTATAAATAATCTCTTCTATACCAGTCATTTTTTCTGTTTTAAGATAATTTACCTGAATCCGGCCGCTGTGTTCCTGGGTTCGCGTCCCAGGTCTGGTCCCGAATTCTTTCGAGGTACTAGGCCTGGCCTAGTGATCCCCATCCTTTGCCATCTGGCCCTCTCCACGGGCATGGGTGCAGCCCATGGTTGGAACTGGCCCCGCCCCCTTAGTAATTGCCCTGATTGGAAAGGGGGCGTAAAATATGCAAAAAAGCTTTAGTAAACTAAAGCTTCTCTCGCCAGCGGTCACAGTAATAGATATTATAAGCATTATTCTTAATGCAACCCACAGATTTGCCATGATATCCTGTAACTTTATTAGTGTTTATGACCTAATTTAATATATTTAGGAATAATATAATATATATAGAGGAATTTGCTTTTTTTCCATCTTAAAAACGTCAGATTGAAAGAATATTTTATTTATTATTTTCACTTTTTTTTTTTTTTTTGGAAGGTCCTTGATGGTGCTCCTAAGCACATGGCGTGCCCCAGGCAACTGCCTAAGTTGCCAGTACCTTGAGCTGGCCCTGTTAGAATGACACCCATACCAGGTTGAGATCAATAGGCTTTGGGATCTACCACTGTCGTAATAGAGATCCCCAAGCCTATTGACCTCAACCTATTGGCCAAATCTACTGACCAAACCTATTAACCAAACCTATTGACTGCTATTAATCACTTCCGAAAAATCCTGAAGGAGAGAGAAAAGCAATCAATATTGGACAAATTCTTTATCGGAAAATAAACATATAAATGAAAATGCAAGATTATGTAATATTATTATTGTTTTAGACATGTATATATATGTATATAGTATTATTATGTATATATATATTATTGTTATTACATATAAATAAACGTAGTAAGAAATTATATAATTTTTTATTTATGTTTTTTTGGGTCTCCGGAACGAATTAATCAAATTCCCATAAAAACCTATGGTAAATCGATGATCGGTTAACGAACAATTCGGATAACGAACATTGTCTTGGAACGGATTATGTTCGTTAGCCGATCACCCACTGTATATTTAAACTATATAACTTGAATTATCAATAATCATTTTTTCATAGGAACCTTATTTTTGAAAAACAACCATAAATAATTCATTTCTATAAGAGAGTTATTTGCATAAAGATATAATGGAAAATTTAAATGCTTATATGTAATCAAATGTTAAATCTTATAATATATCAAAATAAAATGAAGTATTGCAATAATATAATTGCAAAATGTTTCTTTAATATCTTTTTTTATACTATCAATTTTTTAAAAATAAATTCATTTTTGAATAAGGAATGAATATGAAAACATTGATCATAAAAATGAGAATCATGTGGTCTGAATATGCAATATTTATATCACATGATACTCTGTCATATTTTTATTTATTTTAAGATTTTTATTTACTAATGAAAACTTCAGGAACTCCCCAATTATATTGTGAAATATACTGATATTTTTTAATTGCTTGTCACTGTCCATCTGAATTTGAATGTCACAAAAAAATCTATTAAATAATTAAATAGTTTATCCACTGGTTTTGAAACTTTTTCTGTGCTTCTTTTTTCATAAAAAATTGGTATATCCCTCATTTTCATAACAGTCTAGTTTTATAAATACTTTCTGCTTACAATTTGATACTATAAAAAAATATATCATATTTTGTATAAATAAAGTTCTTTATATATAAAAACTATATACAGTCAATTCCGCTTAATTAGGCTACCAGTTTATTGGGGCAGCTGGTTTTTTGGGCCAAATCTCAAAAAACGAAAACCAAACTAATAAACTAAACAATAATATAAATGTTTAATTGGGACAACAACAGGAAAGGAATTTAGCAATTTTTGACATATTTTAGGGATTTTTTGAAAGTAATGTCAACCAGCATTTGCTTAAGAGTTACTGTTACTATATACTGTACCTAGCGATATTCATTTACAATATCGATTTTATTTAAAATTTTTAAATATTTGCCAAGATGCCAAGAAATGATTTTACACTTTCAAATAAAATTGCTTTGCTGGATGAAATTAAAAGCCAGCCATTTAATACAAGCCATCCTAGACTCTGATATAACTGGTGTATCAAAATCAAAAGCATGTCTTCTACAACAAGAAAATCAACTGTGTAAAGAATGGCATTACAGAAAGAAATTCCATGAACATCCAAAAGAAATCGTGATGGAAAGGATCCAGAAGTTGAAGTATTAGATGAAATGGTTTTCTATAGTTAGGATACAAGGTGTGAATATCATCAGCCCAGTGTTGATGGCGAAGTCAGAGAAAATTGCTAAAAAGCTGCTATCTATTTTAATAAACATTAAAATAGGTACCTATTAATAATTATTATTTTTTTATCTACTTATTTATTTATGTACGTATTACATATTTTATTTTACAATTTATTATTAGTTTGTTTAATTGGGGCAGCCACTTAATTGGGCCAAAATGGATTAGTCCCAACGTGTCCCAATTAAGCGGAATCACAGTATTTATTATTGTGTAATAATTTTTATTGCAATTAAACAAATCTTGCAAAAAACAAAAACTAGAATATATGTTTAATACTTAAATAAATGAAAACACAGCACTTCTTGCAGTAAAGTATTAAACTAAATTTATTTATTTTAAATTAGCCAGCCAATCCAAATTGTTTTCTGGGCTGCCTGGAGACTTTTCAGTTTTATGTAGCCCCACACTAGATAAAACAATATTGTTTTATTTTGATGTGTGTTATTTTTATGTTTTTTTATTTACATAATTTTGATGAGGAGGTGTCAAATTACATAAAAGTTTTTTAAAAATCAACACTAAACTGTAGAAAAAAAGTTTGTTTTTTTTTTTTCATTATAAAAAAGACACTTGTCAATACTGTATATAAATCATCTCACATGCTCATAGAAAACTGCAACAGGCTGTAGGTTGAGCAGGCTTGTTTTAAATGACTAATGTTGAACTTGTCTCCTCACTTATTCTTTAGTTTTAACTATTTTGTGAATTAATATTTATCTATTATGTTAATGGGGAAAAAGATTGGAATTTTTTGTAAAATAACCTGGAAAAGTCAGGGAATTTTAGTATTCTGTTTGAGTGGCAACCCTGTTTAATTTAAAAAATATTTCGAAGTAACTTTTTTGAATCTTCATTAGTTTTCTCATATAAAAAAATAGAAATTTGAATCTTTAAATTAACTTATTAGATTGATGCATAATTCCGTAGCGTTCTGATTTGGCCTGGCTACACTGTATTGCTGTTCATTTGTTTACCGTTTTTACATGTCACTTTTACACTTTGGAGTGTTATCGTGTGAATACGACTGTCAGTGAGATTGTTACAAACGATTGTTATGTCTTCGCTGCTGAAGATGGAGTGTCAGGTCGAGAAAAACAAACATTTCCGACATATTCTGCTGTACAAGTTTAACCCGAGGTTCGAGTGCAGTAAATGCAGCTAGGACATCTGTGAAGTGTATGGAACTTGGATTGATGACTTCCTAAACTCAAAACCAACAGATTACTACAAACGGGGCTCCAAAAACTACCCCAACATTTGCAGGAGCTTATTGACAATGACAGAGATTACATTGTTGAATAGTTGCTTGCTTGATTTTGTCAAAATTTTAACTGAATTTCATAAATAAAACACTAAACAAACAAAGTTAACAAACCTATATTTAAAATGTTATGGAATTATACATCAACCTAATATTTTTAAATAACATACATACAAATTGCAGAGATTTTAAAGAAATGTTTTTGCCTTATATATTTATGTTCATATTATTTTTTTAGTCTCAAATTAAGTGAATTAGCAACAATTTAATAATTGAATGAGTAGTATCACATTTGAAAATAAAGTAGTGAATGCAATTATCTGACAGTATAATATAAAAAAATGTATATACAGCAATATCTTGCATAGGCCGGTTAATTGGTTCCTCTTTCTTACTGGACTGTTTGAGGTACATAATCTATGGGAAAATTATAATTGATTTCAAAAAATTTTCAATTTTCTCATGTTTTTTAAATCATAAATTCTTACATTAATAATTATTTCTTTATGCATTAAACATTAAAATCTTTATAAAAGGGAAAGTTTTAAGTAGAAGGGGGCAGAAAGTGGGTCCAAGCCCATAAAGACAAATAGATAAAGAAGGCTTGCCCGGCAGGTGAACGCATTCGCTTTCTCCAAGCCGGCTGCTCGGCATCATTCCACATGCAGAGTGCATTCTTCATAAGGGTACAGCAAGGCTGGTAAGAGACAGAGCGATTCTTTTGTAATTTGCAACAAAAGTCAATTTCAAACATACGGGTTTTCATTGAACTAGCCAGACTGAAATAAAGTGATTGCAACCAATCGCTAAGTACTTGAACGACTCGCTCAGAATTCAAATGAGTTTGATTTTGAGCAACAAACAGAGATGACAAATCTCTTTTTGTGGAAATTAAGTAATGAATTCTAGCATCATTAATAGAGAACTTTTGATTTCAGAAGTTCAAAACAGACTTGTATTATGGCAAGACAAACACAGTTACAATTTGGCATTGAACCAGATTCATATTTTCTTTTCGCACTCGTGATTGTTAATAAAATATTTAAGTCACAAATCAGTCATGTAGAATTATAATTTAAAAATTATGCAAAATGATCAAGTAATTCTAGTATGCACTTGAGAGGCAGGCACTATAACAAATGTTAAGATAAATTTGGCAACACTTTGTCAAATAATGGATATTTGAGTCATATGTAGATAGTAAGTAGCAAGCACACTTACATTTCTTATTTATTCTAAAAAGATAAAGTAAATTAAAAAATTTTTATTAACAATTACAATCTGGACTATAGTGAAGCCTGGACTATGTGAGGTATTGCTGGTACTGTATATAGGATATTTTAAATATGCTTAATATAATCAGTCACCTTAATATTTGAATCTCTTGTGTGTTTCATATTTATCATCTCTTCTTTTTATTTTTGAAATATTTATTCCAAATGATTTTTACTTATTGAGACAAGAATATAGGCCTTCTTGTCCTACAAAAAATTAAATTCCTGGAGTCTTAAATAATTCAAATATACACAACTATTATAGATTTTATTCACAGCCATTGCTAAATTTGATATTACAAGTCAATTTTCTAGCATTACAGCATTAAAATATAACTTTCTAAAAACAGCCGTCATCAGTTTACAAACATTAGACATGGTGGTCAACAACCAGAATTTCAGGAAAAGCAGAAATTATGCAAGAATTTTTCCTTTGATAGTGAAAATTATTCATATATTGCAAACTCCATCCATCCTAAGAACACTTATGGTTATATTCTATCAAAATTTAGTCTATATTTGGACTACTATTTTACTTCTACTTTTCAAAATAGCTTATTGTTTTTGGTTATTTTTATGTTGTTTTCTGAGTTATATTTATTTTATGTACAAATTGCAAAGCAGTTTAATCATATATAGATTTGAAACAATTTATTTATGTATTTTCAAAACTTTTTTTATATTAAGAAATATAATAATTTATAAATATATAATATTCGCCTTGCTTGTCTGTTACTTCCAGCTCTGTGTGCAAATAAATTCTCCACTTCGCCGATTTCTTTCCTACATAGTTTGCTTCTTCAGGAGTGTAATTCATATTTTGCCGAATAGGCTTTAGAGTAAGAAATTCGGTAACTGCATCACCTGTACTGTGTGTGTTTCCCAAAGACTAAAGACTGTTCGTGTAAAATTTCGTCATCTCCGAAAGTCATCGAAATTGAAGTCCTTGTATATTCAGGTATCTATCTCTCATTGTCGGTTCATAACGTTTGTAAATAGAAATCTCTCTTATGTTTTTTTTGTAACAATAAAGAAGCTGTTGAATTTAATTTCAATGTTGTTCTCCATTTCTCGCTGAGACGCCTCTGACAGTCATCCTTACTCGCGCGTCTGACCTGAACCGCTCATAGGTTGCAAGAAATGTTGTTTTCTGCATTTCCATTTCCTTCCGCCCGGAATTCCACATCTTAAAATAGATTAACTAATCACTTGCTTAAAATAAAACCATTACAGTGGGAATTAATTGCAAAAGAAAATTATATATTTTTACATGTCTGTTAGAAAATTGTACAAAAATCATTCATTTTATTGCAATTTTAAATGATTTTAGCATTCTAAGTGCCAACATGTACAATGACATCATAAAAATATAAAATTAAAAAACTTTTTTGCTAATATACTTAACAATTTGCCAGTTACTAATGTTCTAGAAAATGGCATTTGACAATCCCTGCAAAGTTTTTTTTTTTTAATTTGGAATACTGGGCATGAAATGGCATGCAATGTCATTATAGTGTAAAACTAATTATTTCTTTAACATAAATTAACAACTAGGTCCTAAATTAATATAAAAGTCAAAACTAGCTTGTTAAACCTTAAAAGAAAATTATAGATGCAGAAGAGGAGCAGTCCAGCCCAAAAGCACTGCTGCATCTATAATTTTCTTTTTAAGTTCCATTAAGCTAGTTTAGACTTCGGCGAATCACTAAGTAGGTTAGAAAGCAATGTAGCCGTGACATGCACTATATGAAAGGATGTTTTATAATCCCAGAATTAAATAATAAAGTATTTTTTTCAAAGAATTTTGATATTTGAAGGATGAAATTTCTTGGAAATTTTTAGCATACATCAAAGTACAGGCATACCTTGTTATTGCAGTGGTTAAATTGCAGACCACTACTGTAAAGTGAATCATAGCTAATATATCATTTGCTAATACATCTGAAAACCTAACAATATATTTACACTATTAAGTACAAATAGTGCTAGGCTTAAAAATTTGATCTGATAGCCACATTTTAAAGCATTCATGTATCCAGTAGCCAATAAAATTCTGTTGGATTTTTACCCTACAAAGAGAAACATGATAACATGAAGTAAGATGTACTTGGAAATCAGAAAGTGTCCATCAGCAGCAATGACTTGTCTCCAATGATTGGACATACTATGGATCTCGCTGTGGTAGAACTCAGTGGGATATAAACCAAAGAAGTCTTCCAGTGTATGTATCACCTCCTTGAGGATTGAGCCATCATCCTCACAATTGTCTAAAGAATAAAATAAATGGTAATCCAAAAGAGCAATGTTAGGGGAATATGGGGATTTATTAGTATTTCTCAACCAAGTTGGATAATGGTCACAAGTGACCTTAACAATATGTTATTTTACATTATCCTGCAACAGAATGACACTTTTGTGGTTCACATGAACTGGTTCCAGGGTTTTCAATTTTTCATGCACATGTTCCAGCTGCTCAGTTGCATTGTCTGGCCAAGTGGCGGCAGTTTGCAATGCTTGATATCGCAAACAGTCCACCAAACAGAGCATAACCTTCTGTTGATATAATAGTGGTTTTGGTTATTTGAAAGGGTGTTCATGTGGTGCCAACAATGATGATGGTGCTATGGAGTATAATAAAGAACTCGCTTCTCATCACAAGTCAGCACTCTGTCCAGAAACGAATCCTTCCTTTGACAAGACTACAAAGAAACAGGGATTTGTTTGTGTTGCTCTCTGAGTCACAGTAACTTTTTGTTACCCATCGTTCCATTTTATGTCATTTCCCAAGCTGATGGAGGTCTTGTCAAATGGGTTTGTACTGAATTTGAAATTGAATGCTTCTCCCAATGTTTCACATGCTTGGCCACTATCAGCCTCAATAGATGTCTTGAGTGCCTCGTTGTCTATGGCTTGTGAATGTCCTATGCATGGTGTATCCTTAAATTTGTTAAAGCACTTTTGTACTATCCACTAATTTACCACATCCCTGCTGAATGCTTGGAATATTTTTCTTCCCACTGCACTAGCTTTGGTTCCCAGTTTAAACTTATACTGCTTACAGGCCCATATAACACTGGAGTTCTGTGTTTGACTTACTCTCGACAATGTCCCTGTGATGACCACTATCAAGCCAACTACAAAAAGGAAATACTCACTAATACGTTACTTTCCTGTTATCTGTCTTACTGCTGAAGGAATGCCGTGGGGAGCACATGCAATTTGATTATGTGAAAATCTGACAGAACTTTATTGGTTCCTTGGTATCACCTTAAGATCTAGGTTTGATTCTAGTCTCACATCTTTAGATTTTCAGGATGCCTCCAGGCCCAACTGTCTGTGTCAATGTATGTTTTATATATTTATAAGACTTAAGCAATAACTCAGAATATATAGCACTAGATTGCAGTTCTATATTAAATATGACACACACACACAGACACACACAGACACACACACACACACACAGGTAGTACCTGACTTACAATGACTTGACTTACAATGATTCACACCTAAAACAAATTATTATTAATAATTCTCAAATTCAACTATGCCATCTGCATATACATACATATATCACTTTGTTTTTGTATATGCATCATATTGTCACCATTAGTCAGCAAGCAAAGTTTTTCAACAATACACAATAGCCACTACTATGATTCATCCTCTTCTAACTTATCATATCCTTTGGCACATTAATTGATAATCAGCAGTCAAAGTATTCATTTCTCTTATTCAATTTTTATATCTCTTCATAACCCTATCATGTCCAGTAAGAGAAATAATACTAGTGATGAAAAAATTTCTTAAATTATTAAATTTTTTTCTTAATTTTATATTTATGTATTTAATTGAATATGTGTTAATAAATAATTTATAAATGTTTATTTAAATTGATAGATTTTTTTAATTGTTTTAAGTTAAGTAGAAACCTAATTTAAGAAAATATTAAAACAGAAATCAATAAATCAAGAATTAAAAAAGTCCTCAACTTATGTCAGAATCAATTTACGATGGAGACATTGGAATGGAATCCCATCATAAGTCGAGGACTACCTGTATACACACATACACACACCTCAAGTTTCAAACATTATTCATACATATGTTTTGTTCATAATTCAAATAGTTCATTAGTCAGATACTGTTATTTGACCCCAAAAAATATTGACCACAGCGATTTGCTACAAGAACAATATCAGGTGGGAAGTTTGACTGAAGCGGGTGCATCTGTCAAAAGGTAATGCAGGTGTCCTAAGGTGAGTTCAGTGAGGACAGAAACCTCGCATAGAGCAAAAGGGCAAATGCTGGCTTGATCTTGATTTTCAGGATTGAAATAACATTATACACTTGTGTTTTTGCAATTTCAATTGAACCAATTAGACATCATAGATAATTACTACATATTTTACAGATTTGAACAAAAAATTCCAATTCTAAAGCAAGCAATTTTTGGTGTAATCACCACAATCTTGAAATACTGCCATTATATGTTATCTAATTGTGCAATTTTGGTTGCTAGAGCATTCTCTGCTATCATATTGTTTAAAATTATTAAAGAGTTTTTGAAATTTCATGAAATTTCAAAATGAAATTTCACTAATATTGTAGACATTTTGCAATTTGTAATAGAAAGAAACAATTGTCTGGCACTAGGAAGAAAAACACTTAATTACAGTTAAAGGAATGAACATTTTCAATAATTATCAACTGATTAAATTCAGCATATAGTAGACTAGTTGATAGTGGTTGAAAATGTTCCTTTAGTTGTAATAAAGTGTATTTCTATCTAGTGCAGGATTATTTTCTCTCTCACTATTATGAAATTTCATAGTCATAAGAAAAGAATGTTCATAACTAGAATGTTCCATAATTTAAAAAAACTCCTGTACAAAGCTTTCTATAATATATATATTAAAGAAAAACTTTGTATGTATTTTTGCAATATATGCATATATTCGTAAAAATATGCAAAACTTTCTTGCTTATAATAACGATTGACTGCAACAATTAGAAATATAAAATAACAAAAAAAAAATACCGATAAAATTCAATGATCACATTGAAAATTTAATAAAGTTTTATAAAAGTGATTAAATAATTTGAAGAATTAATTAAAAATAAATTTATTTAGTTGTTTAAGTCAAGTCTGTGGAAAGCAAGCTTTCCAAGACAAAGAATTTTGACACATTATGCCATCTATTAACTAAGTTATGAAATTTTGCAGATTGTTGAATTATTCAATGTTTATTTTAGAATGCTTATTTTAAAAAATCATTGAATAGCCAAGTTATTTAAGTTGGATTATCAAAAAGTATTATGCCAATTATGGTTATAGCTTTTTCTAATTAGATTATTTGTTATTTGGCACAAACATATACTGGTAATTCAAAATATATATTAAAATTAAATTTTTGTTTAGAGAAAGTTTGAAGTATAAATACTTATTTCTCTTTGTTATGTAGATCATTTTTCAAGTACTTGTAACAAACTTTTCCACTAAAAAAATAGAAAATGCATCTTCAATTTACAAAGTTTTTCTTACAAAATTATTTCATATAAATAAATTTTTGTAATTAAAAGATAACTGAGGAATAAATGTATCAAAAGGAAGAAAACTCATTCACATATTGAATTACAGAAATATCATAATTTAGGTTTGCTTATGTTACATTGTCTCACACTTATGTCATTTCTTCAGACCAAATTTATTAATCAAAATGAGCAAATTCATCTCTATATTGTATGAGTATTATATTATTCTTACGTTTTCAATAAAATGGCATATAAGTTATGAATAATTTAAATCTCACCAACATATCTGTTGTCTTGACTCCAAACATCTAATTCAGTCCATTGATCTATGACAATTCTCAAAGTTTTCATGTGCATGGATCAGTTTTTTCATTCTAATCCATTGGTGATTAATATTTTTGTGTAAGTAAATAAAAATAATTTAATATAATAATTTGATTTAATAAAAATAATTTAATTTAATAATCCAAATTCAATATATTAATGATCAAATTTCCTAATATAACTAATACAAATTCTTTTTATTGGTTTTGAAATTGTATCATTTTTATCATCAATTGAATTGCAACTATTGCTGCATTCAGAATCTAATAATGTTTTTAAGTAAAGAAGTCAAGAGAACTCTTAAATTTAAAAATTAAAGAGGATAAGATAACTTTTAAAAGAAAAAAAAAATTCATTTTCTCAGATTTTGAGATTATGTTAACTGCTGTCAATTACATATATGAGAAGTAAGTGAAAAAATATCTGCTATATGCATATACTCATGTGTTGCAATTGTTGTTTCTATGGTAATGTATAACAATAAAAAGAGACTATATTTTTATAGACATTTATTTCACATACTCACCAACCAAAAGTGCTGATTTCGAAGAGACTGATTCCCCACATCAAAGTTACACATTATCCAGATGTAATATCATCCATGAGGGATACATTCCATTATATATAAACAATATATTTAACTAATATCACACATAATATATTTACAACAGCAATCTAACATTTAGTTCAATTATCATTAATATCAATAGATGGCACTATGCATTTAAATAATAATGAAATATGAAAATTATAAAATATTTTTAGGAGATATTTTAGATGTTTTTAAGTATTTTTATAAATGTAATATATAAAATTATTACATTAATAATTATAAATTATTAGCATAAAAATTTTAACTGTAATTTCATGCCAGTAATAAACTGTTTGTGGATCAGCACTGATCTTCTGAGTGGAAAGCCAAACTGTTTCCACCAATTTACGATGAAGAATGAGCCAGTTGCATGGAAGTTTGTTGTAATTTACCTTGAATGATTTGGGATCAATTCTAGATCTCATACTTCCAAATATTTTCAAGAAAATCTGAACCTAGCTTATTGAATATCATTTTTCACTTCATAGCAGTGAATCAATTCCACTACAGATTTAGAAGGCCTATAATAAATGCTGGAAGAGCAACCCCATTTAGTAACCTATTTGGAAAGCAACACAATACAAGAAGGCAGGATCTCACCACAGACATGGATGGCCTAGGATGGGCATGGACATAAGTTGCTGACAAAATAATGAACTAGAAGAAAGTTTACCTTTTTTCTTCACAGACATTCTGGATTCAGACACCATTTCAAAAGTCATTCCTATTGTTTAGACAACAAAGAAATCCAAGGTATTATAGTCAAAACTTTGATTTGGAAGTTGATTTTGTAGGTGTTTGAGGTGCTATACTTCTATAATGAAGAGTTCAATCTTGATGATTTTATTGATATTCAGAAATAAAGTGTGTTTGAAGAATCCAATTTTAAATTGGGCCTCCAGATCAGACTGTGGTAATTTCAAAATTGACTGAGAGATTTCAACTTATTAAAGTTGCATTGAAATTCTTGAGAATATTGATTCAAATGAACAATGAGCAGCAATAAGAAGACAAGGAAAAAAGAGGAAACCTGCTTGCTTTTAAGAAATTCATAGAGATTTATCTTGCCAGATTCAGAGCTGGATTTCCTTAAGCCATGGCCAAAGATTTGTTCATTTGGAATTTCTATCATTGGACTTTAGCAATTATCCAAATGACCTGAATAGAGTTTAAGAGAGAATGCTTTTTTCTTCTTTGTTTATAGTTTTATAATTTTTATAAATCTTTCATAAATATAGAATAAGTACATCCAGGGAATTTTTGCAAAAAATTCAGTACAGATATTCCTTACTACCCAGACTGTATTTAACAGATTGGTTGCATGCCATCATAATCAAATTTTAGAAATTTGTGTTGGTATGCCATACTGGTGTATACCCTCCGGCAAGGAACCTCCCTTGACATGACAGGAGGGCTTACCGGTTGCCACTATGTCTTTATCTATACAGCCAGGCTGATGCATTCATAGTGACAGGGATTAACTAAGTGGCTCCTAAAATAGGATAATATTCTAGCAAAAGATAGCCCCACATCTTCCTGCAATGTGTACAGTCATTAGTGTGCCCAGAGCGATGACTCAAAATAGAGGGTGGAATTAGAATATACTGTTGCAGGATGTCCTAGCTGGATTGATTCATTTCAAGCTTCACTTGACTTCCTATAGAGAGGTCCTGTAGTGATGGGTAAACTCAAAGGGGCCTAACTGGGCCACCCAGATAATGTCCCAAGTGAATGGGTGAGCCAGTAAGAAGCATTATGAATACAGTAGAGCATCGATTATCCAAACTAATTGGGACCAAGGGTATTCGGATAAACGATTTTTTCGGATAATCAATCTGATAGAAAAATAAGAAAAAACAAATGTAAAAAATACAAAACAAATTTCAAATACATATGTTTTATTGTATTCGTTCAGCCTAAACCAGTATGCACTAATGCGTGATGTTTTCAAACAAGTTTGGCTATCCTTGTTCCATTCACATTTATGAGATTAAACATGTTCGATAATTTGAAATGGTTTATATTGCATAGTGTAAACAGGGTATAAGGGCTATGTAATTTTCAATTGTGATACACAACAGGCTCTGCTAATACTTAATACAAACTAAATTATAAAAACAATATAGTCAATGCACATAACAGAAGCTTAGATTCTCCCACTCTATACATTGTAGGGTGGGAGTATTGGCAGAGACCTGTTGGATATCACAATTTAAAATTACATTTGGATAAGCAACATTTCGGTTAATCGACGTTCAGATAATTGATGCTTTACTGTATAAAGAAGAAGAAAACAGACCAATATTATGAATGAAGACACCATGGAAGTTATCCTGTCATGGAGAAGGTGCATTAAAAAAGGATTATGACTTTTAATGCTGATTAGTAAATTGTTATTTATATATATATATATAGCAGGGGTGGGCAAAAATTGGCCCATGAAGGCATCTTATACAGCCTACCGCACAAACTAGAACACATTACAGTTTCAAGAGTCACATTTGTAGAATTCTACTCGAAAAGAAAAAATAAAATAATGGATACTCTTGCTAGTGTACATGTACACTACCGAGTTACTCCAAATTTTCTTATAATTAATCATGAACATGGTAAATTTCATCATTCACATTAAGTTGTAAATTTGTTTTTACAAAATTAATTATGTAGGTCGAGAACTGAACATTTGGAACAGAATACTCAATGATCAACAATTAACATAATTTCAAATTGAAATTGAAAATAGACTGTGTATCATCACTAGCAAAATTGCATTTATGACTAATTTTAAGTATTTTCCAATGATTTCATTTTGTGTGTGCATTGTGTTTCCCTAGTGTGGATTTACAAAAATTAATGAAAATGTTTTTTGTTGTAGGAGAGTAAAAGTAATTTTCTAATTGTGTCAAATAAAAACTGTATTGTAGAAATATCATATAATATGAGGGTTTTCACAACATTCAGATAGTGTTAAAGCAAAACTGTGTTGTAGGAAACTGTATTATAAAAGGGATGCCTTTAATACAAAATCTGCTATGCTTACAGCTGGTTACATCACTGCAAAATTCAGTTATTTTAACTGCAAAGTACAATTAGCCCTTTCTCCACTCATCTCCCTTACAAAATCTATCATTAACTTAAAATTTTCCTCCCGATCCATCTCCTACTTTGGCCCCCTTACTTGCAAAATCAAATATCTAGTGGCTAACTTTAGTTTAAATCTCCAATTTTCTTCCTATCTGTTTCTTCTCCATATCTTCATAAATGATAGAGACTCTATAATTATTTCCAAATGACATGGCATTTATGCTATATCTCTTAAATTACAGCATAATATTATCATATAAGTCTATGTCACTGCCAGGGGTTTGTACATTCACATTTCCAAATATCTCACTAACAAAAAGAAAACTATAGCTCTTTCCCAGTTGAAAAAGTTATCATTGACAAATATGAACCAACCTGGAAGGAAACTAGCATTATCACTCCTAATGTCCCTAATAACTCTCTATTCTCCCATGAAGTATTAGAAATACCTAACCCAAGCATTTAATAGCTTTTTATTACAATTCCGTAAATCTGGTCTACCATTTTAAACTTTTTTAATTCAAAATAAAACCTTTTTCATAGTGTCTATTTACATTAATGTCCTTCCTCCTACAATCATTTTTCTCTCTATCATCTATCTTGCAATCTGCCCAAATTCCTTCCCTTTCTGCTCTCATTATCTTCTCTACAATAATTTTCATCTCTGCACCATAATTTATTCATTTTTCTAACTTTCTTACAGCTCACATTTATTTCCAGTTCATTAATGCTGGTCTCCCTTCCATTCTTTCTGTTATCATTCACATTTTACAGTCTTCCTTCACACTTAAAAATGGGTGCCCATGAATTGAGACTAAAAATGCTTGTGTCAGTATTATATTGTTTTTTATTTTTATATAACTTGTATTTACAGAAAGTACATCTGTATTTAGTATCATCATTAAACTTTCATTATTTTTTCACTGGATTTTTTCACAATAAGTACCTCAATATTTTAATAACATTTGCTAATAAATGCTCAATACAGTTTATCATAACAAATAACTGAATCTTGGAATATGCATTATGAAATTATCATTTAATCCAGGGGTGGGCAAAAGGCGGCCCACGGGCCGGATCCGGCCCGCGAAGGCATCTTATACTGCCTGCCGCATAAACTAGAATATATTACAGTTTCAATGCCACATTTGTAAAATTTTAGTCAAAAAGTAAAAATAATGGATATTCTGTAGTGTAAAATAATGGATACTCTCGCTAGTGTACACTACCAGATTTCATGTATACCCAGTAGTTTTTGAGAAGAATGTGTGGTCCATAGAAACATGGGCACCCTGTATGTATGTATGTATGTGTGTGTGTATATATATATATATAAATCAAATAAAATTTTTATTTGAAACCATTTTATTTAATGATAATGATTTTGATATGAAATAAATTTGCATTAAAATCTCAAAATCAAAATGTCAAAGTTAGAATTCTATCTACCTTTCAACTATGGCAAAGTCATAAGTATTATAGGTAGGGAAACATGAATTTTAATTATCAAAACTTAGATAGTCACTAATATACATATGAAAAATATTTTTGAACTTATTGGGTCCTCTTCAGTTCACAAACATTACAAAAACAAATTAAGAATTCCAGAATATTCAAACATAATTACAAGCTGCTGTTCTGTAGTTTAAATTCAAAAATACACATCACTATTATGTCATATGTTCATATGCACCCACTTAAAGGGCTGTTTATGTAAAAGTCAGATGTCATACTGCTGACATTAACTTAAATGGCATTTTTATACAATATTTCCAAGATGGGGAGATTCTCTGGAGTAATATTACTATTGTACATTCTTTTCTTGTCTGTATATGTATAGCTTCTACACCAGGGGTGGGCAAAAGCTGGCCCACGAAGGCATCTTATACGGCCCGCCGCACAAACTAGAACACATTACAGTTTCAAGGCCCACATTTGTAAAATTCTACTCGAAAAGAAAAAAATAAATAATGGATTAATCGTAAGTGAGAAAAATAAAATAATGGATACTCTCCTAGTGAACACGTACACTACCAAGTTACTCCAAATTTTGATAATATAATTAACCATGAACATAGTAAATTTACAATTCACATTAAGTTGTAAATTTGTTTTTACAAAATTAATTACGTAGTCATTCACATTAAGTTGTAAATTTGTTTTTACAAAATTAACTTTTTAGGTACCTAATATTTTGTAACATTCTGATTTAATATCAGAATGTTACAAAATATTTGGTACCTATGTAAATATTAGGTATTTTATCAAACTGATTGCTAACAATCAATAAGTTTGATAAAATACTTGTTTTTAAAGAAAATTATCTGAATTTATTAATTAATAAAACAAATTATTTTCTAATGTTTCTAATGAAAAAAATAGTTTCTACAGATGCTTTTGAACTGTTTGCATACAAATAAAAACTAAGAAAATAACACAAGAAAAGTATATTTTAAAAATAATATTGATACATGAATATATTTTGTGTGTAAGTATCACAAAAGTGGCTACACAAGATAGTGTGATTGACAAGAACATATGCAAATAAATTAACTCAACCATTATTCTTGTCCTGTGATAGTGAGAGGAATATGTTTCTGCAAGAATCAAACTTGCTTGAACTTGTCATTTTATGTCAAAGTAGTTTTTATTAATTATTAATAGATTATCTAATGTTATCATTAATAATTTCATTACATGATTACATAATAATAATACAGTGGTATCTCTGTATACGTCCTTAATCTATTCCAGATCCTTGGATTTTACCAAACAGGACATATACCAAACGAAATAAAGGGAAAATGATTAATCTGTTCCCATGAAAAAACCCTATTGTTATTGGCATATTATACATTGATGGGATTGTACAAAATAATTTAAACACTGCTTAATACTAAAATATATAAATACAAAAACAATTACAGTAGATAAAATAAATGAAAGTATAACCTCGGTACCTTGCTGAGAAGAGTCGAGTGCCCACTAGGATGGTGTTGAGAAGAAAGGAGGAGGAGATATTATTGTTTGGAAGGAGAATCTGCTTCCAATAAAACTTTAGGAATCTGAAATTCTGGTGTTTTTTCTCTTTCTATTTTCTCTCTCTTTTCCCTACTTGGACCTTGTTGAGGCTCACCAGATTTGACTTTTGCTAAAAATCTGTCCAAAGAACTTAGCTTCTGCCTTCTCTTCAGGATGTTTCGGAAATACGACATTGTCTGGTCATTACAGACAATGCTATTACGACTTGTTATAATTTTAAGAGAACACACAACAGACTCATGCAAGTTCTAGCATGCGAATCGGTCGTATTCCAAACAAAAGTCATATACCAAGCAAAATTTTTCGCATCCAAACAGGACATATACCAAGTTGGACTTATTCCAAAGCGGATGTATACCGAGGTACCACTTAATTACATAATTATGGCACTGTAAGGCTAAATTCACCCTTAGGTACTTTTCAATTTTTATATGGCCCGCTTCATCCTGAAGATGGTTTAAGCCAGCCCATGGCAGAAAATAATTGCCCTCCCCTGTTCTATACTATGGGTTTCATTGAAATCAGAGATGGGTTTCATGATCCCAATGAAACCCATTTATAGAACGGTAGGCAATTATTTTCTGTCGCGGGCTGGCTGAACAATCTTCAGGATGAAACTGGCTCTATAAAAATTGAAAAGTCGTCCCATTTTATATCAAGGCCAACCTCATAATATCAACGTCAACCTTTTGGCCAACCTGTGTTAAGGTTTCTCTGTGCTATATTGCATTTATGCTCTGCTATATTCAGCTTCAACTCTCTAATAGTATATCCTACATATTCCTCTTCTTGTCTTTTGGTTTTATCATCTGCCAGTATGACACACTCCTAATTTCATAAATGAGTCAATAGAACTATTATAGATGTTTATGTTGTACGAGCAGATAATAAAACCACAGAATGAGAATATGTAGGGGCAAGACTATTAAAACTTCCATTTCAATCTCTCTACTTTCTTCAAAATTATATATTACTTTAATCAGCACTTTGGTAGGAACATTTCACTTAAAAAATTTATTACATTAAATTAGTATGATACAAGTAACATTTTCAGTCTCTTCAGCTGTATAAAATTATTCTATGAAATTATAATGCAACATATATATAGGCCTTATGTACAGAAAAATTTGATTGGATAAAGTTTACATGTTCCATATGTTTAATTCAAATTTAAAAAATAATAATAGACAGTTTTATTATGCTCAATTATAAGCAATTAACGTACAGGGATATTTTCCTAAGTAGTTAGGTATGCAGAGAGGGACATTACATTGCCAATACATCCAGGAAATTTCCTTCCTCATTGCTCTTCTGGTTTGTGATACAGGGTGATTCAAAAAGGTTGTGCCAAAATTTTACAGACTTATAGAGGATAAAATTGAGTAAATATGTCTAGTTGCATTTTTTGATTTGAGGCTCTGTTTAAAAGATATAATGCATAAAAGTTTTGTGATGTCATTTCCAGTTCAGTCAAAAACTATTTTTAAAATATGCTCATTTGTATTTCTAAATCATCTATAAATTTTAACTACTTCAAAACTATCCTAAAATAATTTAGAGCATTGAGAACAGATTGTTTATTAAATTAGTGACCAATTATTTAAATGAAACGTAATTGATTTACAAACATAGCATTCATTTTTGAACGTTAAATTTCTATGTTCGAAAATGAATGCTACATTTGTAAAACAATTGCTTTTCATTTAAATAATCGGTCATTAATTTAATAAATAAATCTGTTCTCCATGCTCTAAATTTTTTTAGGATAGTTTTGAAGTAGTTAAAATTTATAGATGATTTAGAAATACAAATGAGCATATTTTAAAAATAATTTTTGACTGAACTGGAAATGACATCACAAAACTTTTACGCATTATATGTTTTAAACGGAGCCTCAAATAAAAAATAAAAAAAAATGCAACTAGACTTTTTTACTCAGAATTTCGCCCTCTACATGTCTGTAAATTTTGGTACAACCTTTTTGAATCACCTTGTGTATGTGTGTGTATATATATATACAGGGTGATTCAAAAAGTTATGATTCAGTGATATTACACGCACACACACACGTGTGTATGTAATATATCCCATAATAAATTAAACAAATTAGCTATATATTTGCAAAAATTTCTTCATGAATTGTTTGAGGAGAAGCCAATATCTAAGTTGTGAAATTTTCATCATCTATATCACAAGAGGTGACTAAAGAGTTTCCTCTTTTCTCATATTCCTTCATTCTTCAAAAATTAAATTTCTGCATACACACTTCCCCTTATAATAAGCATAAGGATATTCTATTAATAAGTAAGAAAAGCTTAATTAGATTGTTGTATTATAGTTAATTAAAATTTTTATTAAAGAGATTAAAACTTTTAGATATTTTATCTTAAAAGCTTTATTGCTTTAATTGATCATTTTGTGAATTGTAAATTTATAAATATTTCCTATAATAAATAAAGTTAATTAAATATCATTAATTTATAGTGAAATATAGTATTTATTTTTGAAATAAAGTTCATGTTAATGTAATGATTTAAAAATTTTTATTTATAGGCTGATAAAGATAAAGCAAATTTTGAAAAATTAATTGAAGCTATTAAGAAAAGTAGGAAGGTAATTATATGATGCATATAAAATCAGCAATAAATATTTAGTTCTTAATGCCTATTTAGCTAATATGCCCATTTTGCTTAATGCTCAACCCAACAATTTTTAATATATTTATATTATATATAATTTAACTTATATCAGTGCTTCTCAAACTTTTCCACTTGGTGACCCCTTTTACTTGAGAAAATATTTTTGTGATCCTGGGTATAGAGGTGTATAAACTAGGAATACGAATTATAACATTTGCTAAAATTTCTGCAACCCTCAAATTTAGTTATGCGACCCCCATATGGGGTCATGACCCACACTTTGAGAAGCACTGACTTATATACATATCACTCCTGGATTATAAAATTATATAAAATCAACATTAGTTTTCTGATGTTGATTTTATATAATTTATAATTCCATATTGCATAATTCCAGTATGAATAAGGTCAAAAATGTCCTTAGTAATAAATATAATTATTTTCTAGTAGTAGGCTTGATTTTATATAATTTAAGTTTTTTTACTATATCAAATTTTTCATTAAACTTTTCAAATTTGCTAAATACTAACATTTATATTACACTGCCAAATTTTCAGAAAAATGCAATATATATTTGGAGTACAAATTAGTTTGGTCCGTTTTCAGAAGATGGCGCTGTCTGTCACGAATGTTTATCGTGATACCTGATATTGTTTATTTCAGAAAGGTTAGATATCTGTCAATAATATTCAGTTTATATCGCTTTGAGATTCAAACAAAAACCTTGTTTTTTATTCTGTGTTGAATATGTCAAATTTTGTGTTAACTAAGCAGCATTTGCGGGAGGTTTTAGTTTTCTGTTTTAATTGGAAGAAAAGTGCAGCTGAAGCGCATCAAATGCTTGTGGAAGTTTATGATGACAATGCTCCAACTGATAAATCTTGTAGGGAATGGTTTCAACATTTCAAGAATGGTGATTTTAGCATTGAAGACAAGCCTCACTTTGGACAGCCAAAAAAATTCAAAGATGAAGAATTGGAGGCATTACTCGATGAAGATCCGAGTCAAATGCAAGAGGCGCTTGCAGAATCAATTGGAGTGACTCAACAAGCAGTTTCTGTACGATTAAAATCCATGGGAATGATTCAAAAGCAAGGCAGTTGGGTGCCTTATGAACTGAAACCGAGAGACATTGAAAGGCAACTTTTCACTTGTGAGCAGCTGATTCAAAGGCAACAAAGAAAGGGTTTTTTACATCAGATTGTTAATGGGGATGAGAAATGGATATTCTACGACAACCCCAAGAAGTGAAAATACTACACTATGCCCAGTCAATCGTTACCATCAACATCAACACCGAAGCCGAATATTTACAGTTCCAAGGTCATGCTCTGTATCTGGTGGGACCAAAAGGGTGTTGTATACTATGAACTGCTATAATCTGGCGATTCCATCACAGGCGATCGGTATAGGCTACAGTTGATTCGTTTGAGCCGTGCATTACGAGAAAAATGGCCAGAATATGAACAAAAACATGACAAAGTTATTTTTCTGCATGATAACGCTCGGCCTCATGTCGCAAACGTCATAAAAAAATATTAGGAAACGTTCAAGTGGGATATTTTACTGCACCTGCTGTATTCTCTGGACATTGCTCCTTCTGACTACTGGTTGTTCCGATGGATGCAGCACGATTTGGCAGATCACCGATTCATTTCTTTCACAGAAATCGAAAATTGACTCGTAACTTGGATTGCCTCAAAAGACGAGATTTTTTCAAGATGGAATTCGAAAATTGCCTGAGAGGTGGGAAAAAATAGTAGCCAGTGATGGACAACACTTTGATTAATCTGTTCATTCATTTTTTTCTGAAATAAATGCATGTTTGACCATAAAAAAAAAACGGACTGAATTAATTTGTATTCCCAACAATATATACAAGTAATCCTTGATTTATGTCAGGTTAGGTTTCACCATATTAGTTTGTAAATTCAAAACTTCATAATTTCTGTTAAAATTATTATAAAATGAATTACTACTATAGAAATATAAAAATTACACACTCAGGTGGTCCCTTTTGTTCTATTTACTGAAGCTTCTAGAAATGTGTAGAAATTCATGTAAACCATGTGTAACAGTAACAAAATCTCTAAAAGAAATAAATTTTGAAACTAATTTGAGACTTTGTAAATTGAGGTTTACCTGTATTTAGACATAATATATTAGATCCTCAAATGGACAGTTTTCTTCCGTGATGCTTTAGCTATCATGGAATATATCAGATAGATGATGATATACTTCTGAATAACATCTATCTGATGATTCTTCTAAATAAAACAAGCTTTCAAACATGAAATTTTCCTTACAATCAACAACTTTCATATATTGTATCTAAGATATAATAGAATCTTAAATGCAATATCTACAATTTGCATTATTTAACCTCTTTGATGTTGGTGAAGATTTAAAATTAAGCCTAATTAATATGCAAAAAAATTAAAACAAATTAAAATTGCAAAATCTCGCATAATTTTGTTGAAATCTTTTGAAATTTTTAGTATTTATTGCATTTTCTTTTTTTTTTTTTTTGTTACATTTTTAATAATATAAGCATTTTTTTGGAATTTTTTTCCACAACTTTTTGTTATGTATATGAGATCAAGGAAAACAATTTTTTTAATATGGAATTTTAGCCATCCAGTGAAATAATTGATATTTTTAAATAATGACAAGCCATCTGAACTAAATGAGTCATGAATGAAAAATTCAGCCAAAATTTTCAGAAATTATTTATAGAAAACCACAAGTTATGTACTGTTGAATGAATTTACTTCATATAATAAATTAACTTTTTTAAATAGCAGTAACACTTTCGACTTTTTATTAAAAATCCTCTTCAGCTACACACAAATAGAACGTCTAGTGTGTAGCTGAAGAGGATTTTTAATAAGTCGAAAGCACTACTGCTATTTAAAAAAGTTAATTTATTATATGTTTTTCTCGACCTGCCTAAGTGCTAAAGTGTTAATTTTTCTATATCGTATAGGCAGTGTATCGTTTTCCTGAATTTACTTCATATAATAATTAAAAAAATTATATGAATTCATTGAAATATTGTCATTTTTATTAATATTTCATATTTATTAAGTTGTTCATATTTCCTTTACACAATTTTTAGTAATTCATTTATAAGTTTTCTATTTATATCAAAAAATCCTAAAATATATGAAAATGGTTCATCTCATACATAAATAGCTACATTTTCTATTCCTCTAATTGGATTGCAGATGGTATATTGTTGCTCAGTAGCTAATGCCTCACATCCACATGCAAAGTAGGCATGGCTGCAATTTCCCAGGAAATAAGTAGCTGCTGTAAACAATAAAAGTGCTGTGACCCTAGGGTGTTTATTTTTTTTGTGATTTTCTCCAAAATTTCTGTGAAATTAAATCAAAAATGAAAAATTAAGCTGTACTTTAGTTTATTTTTTCAGAATTAACCATTATTTTCTTATTGCCTACAATATTTTTTAATTTTCATAATTTTATAGCTCATTTTATGAAAAATTTGATTTTTTTCTAAGTTTCAAAAATATCATTTATCAAATCCCATAATTGGAATAACTTTGATAGATTAGACTATAAATTGACAGGATTGGATAAAAAAAATCCAAATTCTATTGAACCATTCAAATATAAACAAGTTTGTTTTACATACAATTTAAAAATATATTTAAGTAACTGAAAAATTTTAAGAACCACCACCAAAAAGATGTATTTTCAACAAATACACACAAAAAACTTATTTGCAAAAGCTGAATTATTAAATCATAATTGAATTTTTTAACTCATTTTTTTATTGTTTTTTTTTATCATTTTTGGTCCACTTCTTTTATATATATTGACATTAAAGATACTCAACAAGTTAGATGTGTGGACTTATCTAAATTCAATATGGATATTTAATGTCATATTTCATATAATTATATTTTTCTAACTAATTATAAATAAAAAATTGGTTATTTTGATATATACAGGTATCCCTCCTATAACATGGTAGGTTCCTGAAAAACACAGTGTTGTGTGAAACCATGTTATATGAGACCCAGAGCCAATACAAAAAGGAGAAAACATACATTTGGATTGCAGATGGTATATTGTTGCTCAGTACCTAATGCCTCACATTAATGTTTATGTACATTTCAAAGTCAATTAAAAAGAAATAACTTTCTTTAATTTCACACAATATATTTATGAGAATGTTTTTTTATTTAATAAAATCAATTTCACTTTCTGAATCTTTGTGTATTTTTTTGAAGTTTGTATATCTTCTGCTCACTTTACAAAATCTGTAATGTAACCTCGCTACAACCTGCTAGAAAACAGATCGTTCCTTAATATATACTCAAAAAAGTTTATGAATAAAAAAGTTTTTCTTCTTTTTCATATTCCTCTATTGAAGAATAAAAACTTATTTTTTATACAAGAACCAAATGTTTGAAACACAAAATACTCAATTGCTGCCAATTAATTCGATTTTAAATCAAAATCGAAAATAGTTTGCATATTGCCCCTCTCATGGCAAACTAGTGACATTGCATTTATGATTAATTTTAGCAAAGTATTCCCCAATGATTGCATTTTGTATGTGTATTGTATGTCCCTAGTATGGATTTACAAAAATTAATGGAAATGTTTTGTATTGTAGGAGTAAACATAATTTTCTAATTGTGTTAAGTAAGAACCATGTTGTAGAAGTACCGTGTTATATGAGGGTTTCTGCAATTTTCAATCATGCTAAAGCGAAACTGTGTTATAGGAGGGATGCCTGTATTTGCATTGTTCATTCATGAAATTGTTTTCCTTAAATATGAAATTTTTAATTCTCAAATGTTTATAGGCTACATTTTGAATTAGTAGTTGCTCATTGTAGTCAGACACATTGTTTACATGCTCATTTAAGTGAGTTTCATTGAAGAAAATCTGAAATTGCTAAATGACAATCCAGATCTGTGTAAAGATGGAATATAATTATATAATTCTTAAAAAATCAGAAGTGCATAGAGATTTATTGCATTACCTAATTTTCATGGTAAGGAATGCATTAAAAATATCCAACAAATTTACATATTATCAAAAATATTTTGCATTAAAAAATGTATTTCAGTAACATATAAAATATCATTAATTCTATATTAGTTTTTATTTACTGCTATCTCAGTTCCTGAATGAGTAGAATAGTCATAATACATTATAGAAAATCTGTAACTTATGACAATCGTACTTAGAACAGTGATTAATGATCTTTCAATAATATCAGCCAAGTGACTAGATTGACTAGTTGTTGCCAAGTTGGAAATTGTATTTCCACCATGCAGTATTCTTATTTAATTTGGATCTCATACCTCAAGATTTTTTAGATGTCAAAGCTCAACTCATTCAATACCATCCTAAATGCGTGGAAGCATGGAATTTGGATTCTATGTTTCTAAAAAATTTTGATGGATCCAACCCAAGCATTGATCATATACAGGTAGGCCTCGATTAGCGCGAATAATTGGTTCCACGAATTTCTTGTGCTAATCGAAGTATTAACTCTATGGAAAATATGGTAATTGGTTCTTGCTTTGTGAGATTCCGGCCATTAGCTAACTTCACAATGAATAACTCTTAAACAGTTAGTGTTAAGTTTATTGTAAATATTTATTTTCATATTTTACATCATTGTTCATCATCTAAATTAATAACTTACCAGGAATTGCGTCTCATATCATCATCAAACCAACCGCCAAATCAAAACTAAAATAGCGAATCGAAAGCGGAAGTTGAGCGCCGCCTGGCCGCCAATTCTGGGTCGAGAATTGAGTGAATAGGCCGATTTGCAATTAAGCATTGCAACTTTATTGAATCAGTAAATTAGTTCCAGATAGCATTAATAAGCGAAGTTAATGAACCAATGAGAAATTTTTAACAAGTTTTCTATTTGTTTATTAGCAGAATACGACACCAAAAGATAACAAAAACAAATTTTTTTCACAAGTTTTATTTTAAATAAAGAAATCAGATAATAAACAAAAGAAAATAAATAATATCGGTAGTACAGCAATATAATAGGCAAATAAATTTGTAAAGATATCCTTATTTAAAAAAATTTAACAAAGAATGCTTTTATGTCGCTCAATCACATCCATTTTTTGCTGTAGCGTAATCACTTCTCTTTTTTTCGTTTCCTGTTTTATCATCAAAAGTGTTCTTCCTTTTATCCATTTCGATACTTTTTAAAAGAGAAAATTCTGTACTATACTGTATGTATACTATAGCAAAGCTAAATAATAGTACAGTAATGTTAAACAGTTAACGGCAAAAAACCCATCTTTCTGATGTTTCATCTCTTCAAAATCGTCTGACCGTTCTTGGACTGCTCCTAGTCCTGTTTTACTAACCAAAAATTAATGGTAATTTGTTAATTGACATCATAAAAGAGCTTTGTTAGTAAGACTGATCTGTGTTTACAACTCGCACTAATCGAATCTTTTCTCGCGCTAACCGAATAACGGTATCAGTTTTTTAAGTCGCGCTAATCGAATTCGCGCTATTCGAAGTCGCGCTAATCGAGGCCTATCTGTACTGTAAAGTCCTATTGGCTCTATCTTAGATGTGGGAAGTTCATAATTGGATCTGGAATGGATACCATTATTTAATAGTTAGCCAATGATTAGAAAGTTAACAAATAATTGCTTATTTTTGCTATAAACTTGATTAGGTTAGTTTGAGTTAAGCCATCAAGGGATACTTTTGGCAGTGACCACTTTTAGATTCCCCTACAGATTGTCCAACATCTATGGTAGGATAACTGCAAAGTTGAATGATGGGGTTCAGTGGGCTTGGCCAGACCTGGATCCTTCCTGATAAACAATATATTGGATCCAGAATTGAACTCAGATCCTCTAAAGTAATAAATGATTCTTTACCATGCAGCTAGAAACTTTGACACGAGAAAATAACTTAAACATTCATTTTTTGATTTTCCATTGTGTGTTCTTTAGTTTTGCTCATGTAAAGTCTGGTAGGAACAAAATAAACAATTTTCTCATTTTAAAGAATAAGCTGTATTTATTCAACATTACTATATTCTTGCTACTTTTCAATTCATTTGCTGCTGTTAATATGTATAGACATCAAGGAAGTAGAACAAAAACAATAAAAAAAAAATGAATTAAAAAAATTTCAATCCTGATTTTATTAATCCAGCTTTTGCAAATCAGTTTTTTTGTGTCTTTGTTGAAAATATATGCTTTTGATAGTATTCCCATAATTTTTTCAGTTGCCTAAATATGTTTTTTAAATTATGTGCAAATAATAATATTTGAACGGCTCAATAGAATTTGGATTTTTTTTTTTATTCCATCTTGTCAATTTTATAGTCTAATCTGGTGCTTCTCAAAGTATGGGTCGCGATCCCATATATAACAAAATTTGGGGGTCGCAAAAATTTTAGCAAATGTTTTAATTCATATTCCAAGTTTATATATATATATATATCGAGGATGGCAAAAATATTTTCTAGGGGTAAAAGGGGTCGCCAAGTGGAACAGTTTGAGAAGCACTTGTCTGATCTATCAAAGTTATTCTATTTATGGGATTGATATTTTTGAAATTTTTAGAAAAAATCAAATTTTTCATAAAATGAGCTATAAAATGCTGAAAATTAAAAAAAATATTGTAGATAATAGGAAAATAATTGTTAATTCTATTAAAGTATAGCTTAATCGTTCATTTTATGTCTCAATTTTATCGAAATTTAGGAGAAAATTGCACAAAAAAACGAAATAAACACCCTTGGGCCATTTAAAGAGGTGTGACACTTTTATTGTTTTACAGCACCCACTTGTTTCCTGGGAAATTGCAGCCAAGCTTACTTTGCACATTGGTGTGGGGTATTGAGTGTGGTGCTACAATAAACTATCTGTGGTCCAATTAGAGGAATGTAATATATGTTATAGCTGTTTATGCACTAGATGAGACTACTTTTGTATATTTTAGGAGTTTTTAAAATAAATAAATAAATTTATAGAATGCACTTCTAAAAATTATATAAATGAAGTAAAAACAAGTTAATAAAAAGGACAATACTTCAAAGAATTTGTATAATTTTTTTAATAATTGTATGACAATTCATTCAACAAAAGTTTTACATAACTTGTGGTTTTCTATAAATAATTTCTAAAAATTTTGGCCAAATTTCTTCATTCATGGTTCATTTTGTTCAGAGAACTTATCACTATCTAAAAATATCAATTATTTCATTGGATGACTAAAATTCCATATAAACGTAAATCATATTTTCCTTGATCTCATATACATAATGAAAAGTTGTAGAAAAAAAAATTGCAATAAATACTGAAAATTTCAAAAGATTTCAATAAAAATTATGTGAGACTGCAATTTTAATTATTTTTTTTTGCATATTAATTAGATTTAATTTCAAAAAATAGCTGGCAGCTAAAGAGTCAATAACATATTGAATATTCCAAGTTCTGATGTTTGAGAAATATAAGACTTTATGGTTACTTTCCCAATTTGCATCATCACTGCCTCAGACAAGATAATGATCTTTTATGCTTGCTGCTATTATTGTTCTTCCAGACTGTGTGAAAATTGACATTCCTTTTACACCATTGCACCTATGGAAAATCATGTTCTGAGTGATGATGGATTCAAATTATGACCAAAATTTTTGAACAAACCCTATCTTAAGTTGAGGGCCTTCTGAATTGTTATTTTATTTTAATGTTAGGCTATTATATTATTATGTTACTTCAAATATGTTCTTAATAAATATGATAAAAATTTAGTTATGTTTTCTGTTAGGTTTAAAATATGATCATAAATATTGTATCATATATGAATTATTTTAATTTCATCTTTTAGGGGTGTACAGTTGGTTGTTTTGCCAAAGACAAATTTCCTGGGGAATTTCTTGATTCTTGGAGAATTGCATTAGGAGCTGGAAAATTTGATAAGGTTTGTGATGATATAACAAAAATAATTTTAAGTAATGCCTAATTTCAGGAAATAAATTACACAATAGTCTATATATAATCCAGAAAATTAATATGAATTATTGTAGTATAATGTCAGAAACAGAATTTACTAAATTGTTAACACATTTTTAAATTTTAATTATTTTATATAATTTGTAGTAAAACAAATTTTTTCAGTTCAGTTTAAACAACAGTATTTTTTTCTGTTCTGAATCAGTTAATGAGACTGATCAGATTTTTATATGTTCTTCAATAGTAATAAAGTTGACTTTATCTCAAGAATCCTGCCATTATTGGAATGATTAACTTTTACCACTCCTCTTTTTTCTAGACACACCCCTTTTAAACTCTAAAAAAAAAGATATATATAAGACCCAAAATACAATATACATAAAACAAAAGAAAAGAAAAAGTATACAGCCTGTATAATATTCATTTAATAATTATATCATCCTTAATGATGTTCAGTTAAAACAAGAAATTTTTTCTTTTTAACAATATCAACTTCACTTTCTGAACTTTTTTCTGATTTTTTTCTTTTTAACAATATCAACTTCACTTTCTAAACTTTTTCCCACATTTAATTAATGTATCTTCTGCTCTCTTTGCAAAATTTGTAATCTAGCCTGCTACAACTGTATTCTCTTTACAAAATCTGTAATCTAACCTGTTGCAACCAATAAGAAAACAATCATTCTTTAACATATACCAAAAAAAATTTATGTTTAAAAAATGTTTAAATTTAAAAAATGTTTTTCTTCTCTTTCACATTCCTCTATTGAAGAATAAAAATTTACTTTTTATCCGAGAACTGAACATTTGGAACAGAATACTCAATGATCAACAATTAACATAATTTCAAATTGAAATTGAAAATAGACTGTGTATCATCACTAGCAAAATTGCATTTATGACTAATTTTAAGTATTTTCCAATGATTTCATTTTGTGTGTGCATTGTGTTTCCCTAGTGTGGATTTACAAAAATTAATGAAAATGTTTTTTGTTGTAGGAGAGTAAAAGTAATTTTCTAATTGTGTCAAATAAAAACTGTATTGTAGAAATATCATATAATATGAGGGTTTTCACAACATTCAGATAGTGTTAAAGCAAAACTGTGTTGTAGGAAACTGTATTATAAAAGGGATGCCTTTAATACAAAATCTGCTATGCTTACAGCTGGTTACATCACTGCAAAATTCAGTTATTTTAACTGCAAAGTACAATTAGCCCTTTCTCCACTCATCTCCCTTACAAAATCTATCATTAACTTAAAATTTTCCTCCCGATCCATCTCCTACTTTGGCCCCCTTACTTGCAAAATCAAATATCTAGTGGCTAACTTTAGTTTAAATCTCCAATTTTCTTCCTATCTGTTTCTTCTCCATATCTTCATAAATGATAGAGACTCTATAATTATTTCCATAACAAAGATTATTTATTTTGTAATTTGATACTGCTAACAAGGGAACATCGCACCCGATGTGTCTGGGATTTTGCCGATATTTTGTCATCTGAATGTTCCGATTAGTTTCAACTAGGCAAATCTGGTTTTGACAGTAACATATACATTTCTTTTATCATAGTCTCTCATTTTATCTCTAAGAGGCAAAGATCATTTCTACTTCCCACTCCTGTTTTCATTTCTTAGATGTAAATATTCACTTCTAAACCAATTTGAAGCTATTCTCGCATCACAGAAATCTAATTTGTTAATCAGAACTAGTTAGATTATATAAAAAAAACTGTTAGGTATCATTTGAAATAAATAGAAAAATATACACTTCATATTTTTTATATGGATTTTCAGTTCAGTTAGATTTTGTTATTAGATAGCACAGAAGATAAGCTTTAAAATAAAGACTCCAATAGCTTTTTCCATTGAGTAGAAGCTGATATATTAAAAGTGGGATGTTAATTCTGGGGGACACTGTATATTGTGGTACTTCAGTGGAGATGATAAATGTTTTTCAAATATTTATTTTCTTTTTAATATTTTTAGATATTAAGCTGGAAATAAATTTTTATTAATGTTTTATATAATATTGTTGTTAGATATTAAAATTAAGAAAACAATTTTAAATTAATTTTAATTTTATAGGAATAGGAATAGACGGAAAAAGAAAGAAGAAACTAGCAAACCTGTAAGTTACAATTAAAAATTTTACTTACTGTTTATTTACTTACATAATTTCCCATGATTTAGAAAAAGGGAAAATTTATATAATTGACTTGTCTTTATTTAATAAAACTCTTATGTAAATTATGTAACTAGATACTTCATTTATGTTAAACCAATAATGGTCAACTGGTTAATGATATTAAAGAATTTTTTATAAAATTTTGAAACAATTAGAATTTTCTTAAGTTGTTAGATTTTTTATAATGCACTTATAAAGTCAAAGAAATTTTGTGGTTTGCACTTACGTTTTGCAAACCACAATAATCAACTGTGAAAAATATCTGATAGCTGTTATCCTGCATGTGCTGCTCTTGTAAAGCAAAAAAAAAATTTGTAATTCTAAAAATAACTTATTGTTTTATGGCATGGCAGTTGCTGATTTTGCATTGCCTTGTGATATCTGTTTATTATCTTCTTATATTGTTTATATTAACCTTTACCACCCCTAATTTTTATAGAGACACGCCCTTTTATAATCCAAACAATATGAAATTTGATATTCAATATTTTAAACAATGGTTAACAGACTTAACTTCCATTATGAAAAATGGTAGTTCTGTTAACCATTGTTCGTAACGGAAGCTGATGATGATATTTACAATATCAAAAACGTTTCTAACTAAAAGTTTTTAGTCTATTTTTAATACTGCTGAGTGTGCTAGTTAATTGTTTTTATTCATTAGATTAGTAATAGTATTTGTTTGAATATAGTAAATTAATATAAATACTAGTAAAATACAGCTCTAAGGCAGGAATAAACAAATTTATTCAAAATACAAGGCAGTAGCGCTTTCGATTCTCTAGAATCCTCTTCAGCTACTAGTAGCTGAAGAGGATTCTAGTTTGATGTTAGACAGAGTAATATTTTTGTTTCTTTTATTAATATAAATATATAAATTAATGTAAATATATAAATTTACTTATTAAATCATTTCTATAACATATATACATAATGCATATTTTATATGTACAGTATATACATTTTCTATTTATGATTATGATATAGAATATTATTCAACATTGATTATTAACAATACCATCTTATTGCACAGGCATACTGTGCAGTTGTCTAGGGACCTTAACTAATCTATATAATAATTTGTTTATCCTCATTAGTGTCACATACAACTTCAGTATGAAATATCTCGAAGACTATTCAATGAAATTTTATAAATCCTTTTGATTTGAGTTTCATTTATTAATTGGATTTGAAACTTCAAATTTGGAAATTGCTGTCCTATTGAATATTTTTCTTGAATATAATTGTCAGATTAATAATAATAACTTAGAATAAAAGCTACTGTGAATTAAATTTTGGTTATAATAAGAGTAATAAGAGAGTAATAAAATGAGTCAGTGACTGCAATAATTGACAGAATTTTAGAATAGATTTATCATGAATCTAAATAAATTTATTTAATTTTCTATATATGAAATGAAAATTTAAAAATAGAAAATTTGGATATTAGTTTTACATATTGCATATCAATATCATTATCTGTGATCTATTTATTATCTAGTGATCTGATGAATTCCAATTTAAGGTACAGTTTTTTTCAATCTTGTCACTGTTCTGTTTTGACTAACAGCTCTTCTTCAAAAATTAGTTCTAAAGTCAAATCTATTGTTCAGGCTGATGAGTTCCTTCTAACCTCCATTTAAAAATCTTTCCTTTCTTCTAATATCATTGTTCCCTGCATTTTCTTCCAAATTAAACTACATAAAACAGGTTATCTGCTTCACCCTTTAGTCAATAAATGCTCTCATTCTATCTTTAATCTTGAAAAATCCCTTTCAGTTTATCTTCATAAGTTTCTTCCTCTTTCCAACCATACTGTTCAATCCTCATTTGAAACTAAAAAATTACTTTTCACTTTCACTAACACCCATAATTTATCTAGTCTTCATCTTTTCAAGCTAGATATCATTAACCTCTATCCATCTATCCTTTCCTTTGAAATCATCATGTTTACAAAATCTGCTGTACTGTCTTTCCCTATCCAGAATCAGAGCCACCACTAATGTGCTCCTTCTCATTATAAAAAACAATTTCTTCCAAGTTAATGGCAAAATTTTCCTTCAGCAAGATGCATTCTAATGGGTTCATCATTGTCCATTTTTCTTGCTGAAATCATTATCCATAACCTAGAACATAAAATCTTTCACTCTCTTTTATGTATTCTGATTTCTATATGTATTGTCTTGACAACTTCCTATTTTTCTGACAGTGCACCGAAAAGCAACTCTTTTTTAAAATCCAGTCTCAAAGCTGTCTATCATTCAATCCCCTTTCTTGACCTATTTATTACTAATACTGATTCTTCCTTTCATTTTCCTATTTACCACAAACCTATGTGTAATATTCACCTTCCCCTTTCAAACTTTTTTTAATTTATCATTTATAAAGATGCCTCTATTATCTCACTAATTCATAGAGCTTATGTCATTCCTTCTAATCAGCCTGGTATAATATCAGAATTAAATACAGGTATCCCTCCTATAACATGGTAGATAGATTCCTAAAAAATACCATGTTGTATGAGACCTGGAACCAATACAAAAAGGAGAGCTATAATCTAAAACCAATTAAAAACAAATGACTTTCTTTAATTCCTCATAAGAAACTTAATTTTTATTAAGAATATTAATAACATGAAACATAAAAAAAAAAATCATCCATATAAAATTTAAACACACTACCAGAAGATAATATTTAAAACTCCCTCAATAATTTTATTTTGTTATTTTTTTTAACACTTCTATATTATACTCTATCGAACTCTGACCGAAAATTTTATTTATGTTTGATGATTTTAAAGAATATTCAAAGTATTATTTTTTTCTATTAATTTATAGTTATTTCAGAAATAAAATTAATAATCTTGATTAATTTCGACTAACAATTTATGAAAATCATTTATACTGATAAACTGTATTGTAACATTGCAGCAAATAATGAATCATAAACTGCTTTTTTACAAATAATTTTCAAGAAAAAAAGCAATAAGGAAAGCTGAAACAGAAATAAATAAATTTTTTATTCTTAAGACAGTGAAGAAAGGAAAATATTAATATTTTAATAGCTAAACTAATAAAGTTACTTAGCATAATTTAAAAATATACAGAAGTGTTTTAAAAATGTCTATGATATAATTGCATATAGCCTATCCATTAGAAAATATACCTGTGAAATGATTCTGTACATATTTTGTTTAAATACATTTTTAATAATCTGATTTTATTATAAAAAATAACTGCATCAGATATGATGCTAACTAATTTGTTAACTTAAATAGGTTACTTATTATAACTAATTTATCATCTATTTTTATGTGCTTTATATAATTCTTTTACAGTTTATATATTTTTAAATTATGGATTCTACAATTTATAAATTACACGTCACATTTTTAGGCTCGATTTTGTACTTAATAATGCATATTTTGAGGATAAATAAATTATGAATATATTAAAAAAAAAAACAATTTTCTTATCCCAATTGTTCGACAAATAAATCAGGGAACATAGGTATGTAACATTTAAACAAAAACATTTGATATGTAAAAAATAAGCTAAGTGTAGTACAGGTATCCCTCATATAATATGATAGATAGGTTCCTAAAAACACCGTGTTGTGTGAAACCGTGTTATATGAGACCTGGAGCCAATAAAAAGGTAGAGTTACCTTCCAAAATTAATTAAATAACATTCTTTAATTCCACATACGAAACTTAATTTTTATTAAGAATGTTAATAACATGAAACATAAAGAAAGAAAAGATATATACGTAAGACCCTAAAAAAACAATATACGTAAAGCAAAAGGAAAGAAAAAATATACAGCCTATATAACATTCATTTAATAATTATATCTTCCGTACCATTATTTCGTTAGAACGAGAACGTTTTTTCTTTAACAATATCAACTTCACTTTCTGAACTTTTTTCTGCATTGTTTTTTCTTTTTAACAATATCAACTTCACTTTCTGAACTTTTTGCAATTTTTTTCTTTTTAACAATATCAACTTCACTTTCTAAACTTTTTCCCACATTTAATTAATGTATCTTCTGCTCTCTTTGCAAAATTTGTAATCTAGCCTGCTACAACATTCTGCTCTCTTTACAAAATTTGTAATTAACCTGCTACAATCCGCTAGAAGAGTTGTTCGAATTGGCGAATGAGAACATCCCCATTGGCCTATGCTATGCAATGACATCATCGGCCGCTAATTCGAACAACTCCTGTAATAATTTCTCATCGTCCCTTTTCGGCATTGTATTTTGCACCACTGACTATGTTGTAAACATGATGTCAAATAAATGTTTTTGTCCTTATAATTGTACTGTTTGTCGTTCCCGCTCGACGTCAGACACTGCATAAGTATTTTCGCGATTTTCATCGACTAAACGTGGTTTGCGATAGCATGCCCATTGGCAATTTTAGTTCATCTTGATGTCGCCGTTTCAACAGAACACTCTGTATAATGGCCTAGTCAAAACATGAACACTACGATTAATAACCGAATTCGTACTTAAAACCACTGAAATTAAGTACTAGTCTCCTGTGGTGCCAATATTTCATTGGCACCACAGGAGACTAGTACTAATTTTTTCAAGAGATCACAGAAGAAATTTCACCAATAGAGCAAGAAGCCGATGACTAAGATATTTCTAGTGATGACAGTGATATTGCTACCTTACGTAAACGTATGCGTTACTGTCAGAAAGTGACAACCAATAAAATCTTGTTATGTGTAACTCATATTATTTTTCCTAACTTTTTGTTTATGAATTAGTTACATTATTTTTCTTTTCAAATGATAATTTACTTTATATAATATGTTATTATATACATGTGCAATCTTTATGAAATAAAACGTGCAAGCACGTAAAAATGATAAGATTTCATAATACCATAAACCCCATTCTTTTTTCATTTGGTTTATGGTATTATTTTTGCTGATTTTTTTAAGGTCTGGAACCAATCTTATATTTTTCCATAGATACAGTATATTTTTTACACGTATTCTTCGGGAACGTATCCATCGTGTAAAACCCGAATTGGGTGTAATAAGAATTACATTGCTATGCATTAACCGAATCTTCCTATTCTTGTTTTATACTATTTTCCAACTGCACTTTGCCAAAAAATTTATTTTTAGATTGAAACAACGAGGTTAACTTCATTATTTTCTGCTATTATCGAAAATATTGATTAGTAAATGCTATGTGATGGCATGGCTAATGAAAATACTATCAGTTACTGAATGAACGTTGAATTTTACGATATTCGCTATGAATTTGAATACTATTCAAAACATGAAGTTTAGTGTGATTTATCTGTAATGTTTTCTTTTGTTTTATATTTGAATCCATTTGAACAGTGTTTTCCAAACTGTGGGAGGAGCCCCATTAGGGAGGCGCAAAGTTTATTGCAAGGGGCGTACAAGATTTAACAAAAACATCATTTTTCAGACAAACAAATAAAAAATAAATTCAAATTGGTATTAAAAATGAATCAACAAAAGGTTATAAATATATATATCCATTTACCCAGAAACTTCCTGCTGTAGCTGTTGTAAAAACAAAATATCCATCTCGTTTAGTGAAAAAGAATTGCGTGTAGCGATATCTTCAATGTCACTCCGATTTGAGAGAATTTGTGCTGAAAAATAAGCCCACCCATCGCATTAAATATTATGTTGTATTATTCTATTTTTCGTTTTTTTTTTGTACGATTTGTTTAATTGTATTAAAAATTATTACACCATAATAAATATATATTTTCAAAATCAATCATTGAGAAATTCTTTGCTAAAATTAGTCATTAATGCAATTTCGTTAATTTTCCATGAGAGGGATGATATGCAGTCTGTTTTCGATTTCGATTTGAAATTGAATTAATTAGCTACAATTGAATATTTTATTTTCCAAGCATTCAGTTCTTGGATAAAAAATATGTTTTTATTCTTCAATAGAGAAATATGAAAGAGAAGAAAACTTTTTTATTCATAAAGTTTTTTGGGTATATGTTAAGGAAAATTAAGGAATGATTGTTTTCTAGCGGATTATAGCTGGTTACATTATAAATTTTGTAAAGAGAGCAGAAAATACACAAACTTTAAATGCATAAAAAAGTTCAGAAAGTGAAGTTGATATTGTTAAAGATAAAAGTTCTCGTTTTAACGAAACAGTGGTAAGGAAGATATAATTATTAAATGAATGTTATATAGGCTGTATACTTTTTCTTTTCTTTTGTTTTACGTATATTGTTTTTTTTATTGTTTTTTCTTTCTTTATGTTTCGTGTTATTAATATTCTTAATAAAAATTAAGTTTCTTATGTGGAATTAAAGAAAGTTATTTGTTTTTAATTGGTTTTGGAACGTAACTCTCCTTTTTGTATCGGCTCCGGGTCTCATATAGTCTAATACTGTTTCACACAATACGATGTGTTTTAGGAACTTATCTATTGTGTTATAGGAGGGATACCTGTACTATATGTTACAAATTTAATATTGCCTATGTTTAAAAATCTGCTGAATAACCAATTAAAGTTTTTATCTGGTAGAACTGCTCAGTTATTCAAATCTAGATCAAGTTTAAAAATAATTTCTATTTTATTTATTTTACTTGTTGGCAATGATGAGCTATAGGGAGTTCGCGCGAGCCCTTTGTTAAATTTGTCTCTAATTTGCGAACCCCTTGTTCTTTTTGTTTGCTTGTTTATTTATTCCAAGAAAAACACGTCTTGTATGTCATAATCATACTTTGACTTACATTAGTCTTTCTCTTCTTCGTATTTGCGTATTTGAATGTACATGTGGAATAGTGGCGATCTGGCAATAATGCCTTCCGAAAAGCAGAGTAGGCGGGTAGGGACTTAGCGCGCAAAAGAGTTTTTGAAACATGGGAAGGGTGAGAGTTAGGGTCTCGTCTGGTTTCGTTTAAGTTCGGTCAAACGCGTTGTAGATAAATTAAAATTTATACAGGTGCTGGAAAATGCCGTCAGTTTTCAATAAATTTATTGTCGGGTATCAAATTGTTTAATATCAAGACAATGAGTTGAAGACCCGTTTTTTAGTTTTCCATTAAAAGATGTCAATAAGTAAGTTATTTTTATTTTTTTTTAATTAAAAAAATTTTTATAATTTTAAAATGCTTTCTTGTGCATATACAATTTTAGAAAATACAATATGCAAATTTGTATTTTCTGTTTTTATAAAAAGTAAAATATTTAATTAGAATTTCATATTTTATTTTTATAAGGTAAAGTGCGAGCCCTTTGTTAAGATTTTCATGGCTTACCACTGCTTGTTGGTGTTTAATATTCTCAGCTATTTTTCAGAAATAAACATTACAGCAAGTAATGTTTATTTCTGAAAAACCATCGCTAACCAAGGCCGTCGCTAACCAAGGTTGCGACGGCCTGGTAACGACGGTTTTGGTTAACGACGAGCTGTTGATGTCTTGGTTAACGACGCATGCTTTGATTAACGACTCCTGATTGTGAACTTCCGACAAAATAGAGCTCTGTAAAACAGCTCGTCATCGGTACCTTGGTTAACGATGGACTCGGATAACGACGGCTTTGGTTAACGACGAGCGGTTGATGTCTTGGTTAACGAGGAAAGCTTTGGTTAACGACTCCTGATTATGTGAACTTCCCACAAAATAGAGCTCTGTAAAACAGCTCGCCATCGCATCACGTGATTAATTAGTTCAGTCAATCGTTTTTTTTAACAATCAATTCAAATCCGACAATATCATTATTAAAATTAATAAAATTATAACCATATAAAAATATATTTAACTAAATGATAATTAACATATAATAATGAAAACAAATTATTTAATTAATTAAAAATAGACGTGCAACAGTTCACTAGTTTTTAGTTTCTTAAAGATGATTTCTAGACGATTATTATTTTAAAATCTGTGAACAAAGTCTAAATCAATTGTTTATTTGTGTTATATATTACTTGACACCTGCGAGTGGTGTGAGGTCGCAGTTTTGGATTCCATTAGAAAAAAATAACGTCTGTCCGAGATCTTATAATTCATATAGACAATAAATCTGTGCGTGTCATTTTTCGTTCGCCATCAAAAGGCAAAATCAAATCTTATCTATATAATAATCATTGAATCTATAAACTGCTAATCAGTATTTACGGGTTCGATTGTCAAAAAACTCCGAAGTGAGCCCAATTGTCCTTCTGGTGAAGATTGATAATTAAAAACTGTTTCCAACTGTTTTATTAATATTAATTTTTTTGTAGCAAATATAATAAATAAATGATATTTTCCATATTTTTAGGACATTTTAAATGAGTTTTATCTGCATTTTTAATATTTACTATGGTTGTGGGAAGGAGCCGGAACGAATTAATCAATTTTCAATTAAATCCTATGGGGAATCGCGCTTTGGATAACGACGGTAACGCTGGAACAGATTGCCGTCGTTAACCAAGGTAACACTGTATATCAATATAAATAAATATCGTCTTCATAAACTCAACATCAAATTAACAGTTCCTGAAATTAAAAAATATATCTAATAATATTTTTGAGAATAATATGATAGAATAGATCTATTTTAGAATATGAGAGATTCATTGTGCAACTGAATAGTTCCTGTTTTTATGCATTTTTATATTATATCAAGGCTTTAATGATGTCTTTACGTGCAATATTTCGATTATTTCGATAACATATAATTATTTTAATGGTTTTACTTACAAAATTGTTTTTAATTATCCTCTGAGATTGCATGTTGTAACGTTGTATTTTTTTTTTTTAGCTTGCCATTCTCGATTTAATTGAATACAGTATAAATTTTTTGTAAAGTTATGATAAATCTATAAATAAATAAATTAATTTTCTTTTGTTGAAGAAAGAAAGTTTAATGTTACTAATAGGTTGTTAGATTTGGATATATAAAAAATATAAAACATTCATAGATCTTTGAAGAATATTGTAATTATTATTACAGATTAATTTATAGAATTTGGCCATATTAATATATATATATATTGCTGTAATTTTAATTCATAGCAATCATCCTGTCATCTATATGCTAGATTTAGCATTACTTTTGATAAATTATCGCTATTTACAATTGTTTTATAATTGAACCTACACCCTCAGACGTCGGAACCCCAACGTAGCTACTACGCCATTGCAAATGCAGTCGAATATCCAAGCGTTCACTATTTAAGTAAAACAAAAAATTTCTGAAATTTCAAAAGAATTTTCTCAAAAACGCTAGAGTGTGGCCCCCAATATAGGAATGATTCTTCATCTATTGTTTATGCTCTTTCAGGTGACAAAATATCAGCAAAATCCCAGATACATTGGGTGCGATATTCCCTTGTAAGCCTAAACTGATAGCACGTGTAAACAAACCATCGAATTCGGTCTTCTGGTGGGTGAATTATGGTAATCTGCTAAACAAATAAATAAAATATTAATATATTAACTAATTTTCTTTTTATTTTCTTAAAATAATGTACAAGAAATACTTTTTTCTTTATCCGAAGTATTAGTTTATATAACGATGATGACTTTTATAGAAACTTAATTTTATAAATAAATATTGCTGTAATTTTAATTCATAGCAATCATCCTGTCATCTATATGCTAGATTTAGCATTACTTTTGATAAATTATCGCTATTTACAATTGTTTTATTCAAGATTCATATCAATGCCTTTTAAAAATGGCGGATGGTGAATTATTTCTCTGTATTTAGTTGTTCAAAATCATAATATATTATTATTTTTGTCAAAAACAATTAAATATTAGTATTTTCAAGGGAGATAGGTTGTCACGGCTCTCCTTTTAGTTAACATAATGTAACTAACCTATAGCCTGAGGTCAAGCAGTTGACCTTGGATGGATGCTTTTTGACAATAATTATGTATCCTTGGTCTACTAATTACTTGTTTCGACTGTAGATAACACAAAAATTACTTTATTATTTAAATTTTTGCATTAAATTTAAAATATAACTAACATAAACAAACAATCAGCTGATTTTGAAATCTGTTGGATATTTCCCGTCGTAATCTAGAACTCTGACTTTCGCGTCGATCGTCAAGTGTGGTATTGGTTGCTTTGTTTCTCTGATAAATGGAAATTTATATATTTTTAAATAAAATTAATTTATTGGATTTTGTGTGAAAAAACAGCAAAATCAGATTATTTGGAAAGGGCTAAACTTTCCCAAATTATAATTTATTGGATTGAGATGTTTGTAAAAAAGAAATAAGGATAAACTAAGAAGGAAATGCAGAACATGATAGAGCAAGTCAGACAAATTCGGACAAACTGTTCTCGAATTTTTGGCGGTACAAAGATCACAAATGTTCGGATTGAATTTGAATTAGAGTGATAATTAAAAATTTATTAAAATATCCACTTAAAATCAAATTTTTGATTAATACAACAAAAATATGAAGAATATGATAAAATTTAATATTTTAACTATTTTTTCTTGATTTAAGGAAAATATAATGAAGTTATTGGTTTTTAAACTTTGTCTCGGCATCCGAGTTGCAGGAGTGCAAGATGGAGGAGGTGTGTCTCGGGAAACAAGGCAGTAGAGGGATAAACATTAATTATATGTTGTTGTTTTGTTTCATATCATCCACTGCATCATTTAAAATTTTATACAGTTATATATAAATACAGACACTCGATTTATGAATATTCTTGTTATAAACATTCATAGTTATGAAATTGTTTTATCACTCTCAGATATGGAATGAAAAGTTGTGGAAAAATATAAAATCAAAAAGATGCTTAAACTGTTAGAGAGTAAAAAAATGTATCAAATCCTGAAAATTTTAAAAGATTTTGATCAAAATTAAGTAAGATATGATCATTTAAATTTTCTTATTTTTTTAAGTATTATGTAGGCATAATTTTCATAAATTGCCAGCAATTAAAGTGTTAAGTCTGATGAGGCCACACCCTGGAGGATCTGGGTCAAATCCGGTCCCACACTTCTAGTTTTTCAGGAGGGGTCTGGGCCTGGTCCGTTGAACCCCATTTTTCAACCATCCAGTTGACCTCATCATGGGTGTTGGCCAGCCTGTGATGAGTTCTATAAGTGGCCGCTGCCAGATATAGAAAATCCCATGAGGATATAGTGGTGTAACAAAACTAACCTAACCTGATGAGGCCATAAATATGCAAATCAGTGTGGTTTTATTTCTTGTTTAGAAATTATAATTTTTAAAAAAAATATTGATCTTGAATTTATCTGTAATCAATCAAAATCAAAATCTCAAGAATGTTTTGATTCTGATAAATTACATGTAAAAAATTTTAGGAAGTCAGAATTTCAAAAACTTGAAAATATTTAAATACTCTATTTAAACACATTAATTATAGATTTTATTTTATTGACTGTTTTGTTAAAAATTAATGAATGCAAAATAATATGCTTATTTAAAACATTGGTTAAGCTTAACATTTTCTGATATAATTTTCATAAATTTGCTCATGAATAAAAAAATATATTAGCAATTATATTGAAGATTGTGCTCATTCACTAATTGCTCTATATTGTTGTTTGATATATCATTGTTTTATTAAAAAGCATGACTTGATGACAGAACTAGTTTCCAACCCATGACTTTACTCTATCCATCACTTCTTATAATTTATAACTTGGGTTATTTCAGTTTTTTCTGTGTATTACCACTCTTTTTGGTAATACACAGAAAAAAACTGATTAACACAAAAATTGATTTTGTGTTAGTGTTTTTGAATTTTAAACTAATTCTTTGAATACTGTTTTATAGAAATCTGTATGTTTGAATGTTATTTTAAACTTTATATTTAATTATATATCTTACCTTTGTGTATCTATTATTTGTAGCTGAAGAGAGTTATTAATTAACTGAAAACATTTCTTCCTACTTTTTAAATTAAATGTGAATTGTTTTTACTATTAGTTGAGTTTTAATTTTTATGTTTATTGCTTTATTATTTGTTATATTCAATATCTTAATCATAGATGCAAAAGTTTTTCAAAGATGTAATAATTAGATGGCAAATGTGTGTCAGACATGATTATGTTAATATGAAAATATAATATGATTAGTGAAGAGAATTCACAAGAAAAATTATAAATAAAACAATCACTTATTCATATCATTAAATTGATGATACAACATTGTGCAAAGTCACGGATTAGAACGAATGCAATTCTATTAATTATAACTAAGCCTAACGGTCTAGCAACTCTGCAAATTCCAGAGTTCGGCCTGAGCTCAGGTCTTTAAATAAGTTCTAACGTAAAACTAATTAATTACAAAACAATCTAACAACAATTAACGTTTAACAGGCAAAATGAACCGGAAATCGGAACTTAAACTAGAAGGTGCCAATTAAGTGTTAGAACAAGAACAAACAGCGATGTTAGAAACTTATACTAATAAATTGAAAAACTTCTCAAACAAGTTAAGTAACAAAAATATAAAATTTACTAGACTCAAAACACTTACAAAAGTGTTAATAAATGCTTTATTGGAACTATAATAAAGCAAGAAGAAATTAGTAAACAAAACTTGTTAATCCAATTCAACTATCAACAATCAATTATTCACAAAAGAAAGAACCTTAAATGTTACTTAAATCTACTATCTCCACCTCTGATACAAACTTTAAACAATCGTTGATCTTTACAAGAAACTGTCATTTTCGCCAATTTTACGTCAGAACAACACCTCCAAAAACTTGTCGATTGCATCGATCTTTTATACGGTTGACTTACAATCCCGCACTTTGCTCATTTGCATACTTAGAAGTAACAAGTTTTAAAGTTGTTAGCTTATAGCATTCATTCATGTCATCCTCTTTACAATTAATTTATCTACCAAACAATACTTCGATGCGGATTATTCTTACATTCGCATATCGGACCAGTGGTAATATTATTTAGATAAGATGACGTCATTAACCAGGATAACTCTTCTGGAGGACGGGTTCCGATTCCGTATCACGTGCTTGTTAACGATGGAGGCAGAGAACGTGGGAAGTAAGTTAACTTTTAAACTAAAATATAAAAGGCGGAGAACGTGGGAAGTAAGTTAACTTTTAAACTAAAATATAATGCGTATATATAGGAAAATAACGATAAATAAATAATAGAGTGCATAATAAAGTAGGACGGAGACGGAGAACGTGGGAAGTTAAGTAACTTTTAAACTAAAATATAAGGAGAACATGGGAAGTAAGTTAACTTTTAAACTAAAATATAATACGTTATATATAGGAAAATAACGATAAATAAATAATAGAGTGCATAATAAAGTAATCATATAAGAAAATAACGATAAATAAATAATAGAGTGCATAATAAAATAAAAAATGGGAGGGTCAAAGTTAACTTCTTCACAGTTGTAACAGCTATTATAAAACATCATTTCAAAATAATAAAACAATATTATAAAACAATTTGAAGATCTGGTATGCAGATAATATTTATTAATTAAAAATCATTAATTATTATATAAAAAAAATGTAGTTGTTGACATCAAAATAGATTTATTGATTGTTGTTGAAATTATTTCTTCTCCATTCACTAGTTAATATCAAAAGCAAAAATTATCTTTGAAAATTGGAAAATAACATAGTTTATTAATGCAAACATTTACAAAATGAAGTAAGCCTGTATAGTGTAAATTTTTAAATATAAAATTATATTTTTGAATATGTATTCATTTTTTACACATGAAATCTGGTTAAATATACAATGCTTCAAGATGGGAGTATAGATTAGACTGAAATCAGAGGCAGCTGATTTTTGACAAGAGAATTGAAAAGTCATTCCCTTATATGGTAAATATATGGAAAAATAATTTAGATATGTGTATGTTTTTGTATATAATGTTTTTTTCTGTATTGTAATTTTTATATTCAATCAGAAGTTACTTTCAATACCATTATATTTTTCTGTTAACCACATGTGTTAATACAATTTTTCTTATTAATAGACTTTTAGAGTAACTTATTAGAGAAATAAGATCAAATGAATGTTATATATAATGATGATGTAAATAGTATATATTATTAATTTTAAAATAGGTGGATGTAAGTGCAGCTGTAGCTTATATTATGTCATCAAAAGAAGAAATTGAATTGAACACTATTAGAAAAGCATGTCAAGTTACTGTTGATGTTTATACAAAGTATCTTAAAGATCAAATCATGGAAATTATTGATGCTGACAAGGTAATTTTAATTTTCTAATTTAACTTCTATTAATTGATTAAATTTTTCTTTCTTTTATTCTAATCTTTCAACAAGTAAAGAAAACACGGGTAGATAAAATTGATTAAAATTAGTTAGGCAGTTAGTTTTATATTTCCTGAAATAAAGACAATATAAACTAATTATAAAATCATCTCAGAGATACAATAAATATTGCAGATCCTAAAGAATCCCAGTTATTAGGATTTACACAGATGGTATTAAAATAAAATAGAAGTCTTGTTTAATGTTATTTTGCTCTTAACAGATGCTGCTTCTATTTTGTTGTCTGTATTTGTAAGAGTTTGATCTAAAAGTTGAGTTTTTGAAATAAATTGAAGCACAAAACTTACGTTTTGTGCTTCAATTTATTTCAATCAAGTATAGCAATAGTAGGATGAATGATTATAAGGTGAAGTTTTGCCTAACTAAACAGGAGACGGAAGTCCAAGCTTTTTTGTAAATAAGTTTCAGTTTTCTGTTTTTTAAATTGGTTCTTAAAGACTGTTTAAACTAGTAAACAGTGTTTACTGAACGAAAAATTTTTATTTAGCATGCAAGTGCAGTAATAGATTTCTCATTGATATCAACCTCTCTCTACTTTTTGCATTGATTTACTCTCACTTTTATTACTATTGTGCATGCATTCCTAGTTATGAGTATTCACACTTATGAATGTGAAATTTTAAAAACCCTTCAATATTTTTAAATAATATAATAGCAAAATGCTCTAACAACCAATATTATGTAAAATTATACAGTTATCTTATCCTGTCAGTATTTCAGGATAGTGGCAATTATGCAAAAAAAAAAAAAAAAAAAAAAAAAAAAAAAAAAAAAAAAAAAAAAAAAAAAAAAAAAAAAAAAAAAAAAAAAAAAAAAAAAAAAAAAAAAAAAAAAAAAAAAAAAAAAAAAACTTTTTTAACTCTCCACTCCACCGCCTGGTCTCCCGAGACAAACATGCTCCGTCTTGCGCTCCAATGCCTGGATTCCCAAGACAAAATTTAAAGCTTAATAACTTCGTAACTTTTGCGTAAATCAAGAAAAAATGGTCAAAATCTTAAATTTTATCATATTTTTCATATTTCTATCATATTATTCAAAAATTTGATTTTACGTTGATATTTAAATAAATTTTTATTTAACCCTTTAATTTGAACCCAATCCGTACCAGTTAACACATTCGTGATCTTTGCACCCCCAAAAATTCAAGAATGGATTGTCCGAACTTGTCTGATTTGCTCGATCATGTTCCACATTTCCTTATTAGTTAATACCTACCACATTTTTGTGGATATTTTGACCCAATAAATTATAATTTAGGAAAGTTTGGTCCCTTCCAAATAATATGATTTTGCTGTTTTTTCGCACAAAAAATTTGATAAATTAGTTTTATTTAAATATATATAAATTTCCATTTATCAGAGAAGCAAAGTAATCAATACCACGCTTGACGATCGACCGCCGAACTCGCCGTCCTAGATTCTGGCGGGAAATATTTAATGGTTTACGAAATCAGCTGACTGTTTGTTTACATTAGTTATATTTTCAATATAACACAAAAATTTAAATAAATAAAGGTAATATTTAGGTCATCTGTAATCGAAACAAGGTTATTTGTAGTAGAAACAAGTAAATAGTAGACTAGGGGTGCATAATTATTGCCAAACAGGTTCCCCCTAAGGTGCCTCTAAAGTCAACCACAAGACCTTAGGCTATCAGACTAGTTACATTATGTTAACTAAGGGGAGAGCCATGACAATCTGTCTCCTTTGTTTGAAAATGCTATTATTATTATATATTAATCTTTTTATGAAGAATTATTGATTTAGAATGACGAAATACAGAGAAATAATTCACCATCCACCATTTTTAAAGGGCTCTGAGACAAATCTTGAGTAAAAACATATAAAAAGCGATAATTTATCAAAAATCAGTGCTAAATCTGGCCTACAGATGGCAGGATGATAGCTACGTATACAAATTACAGCAATATTTATTAAAATAACAAAATTTTCAACAAAGTCGACATTCTCATATGTACTAATACTTCTTATAAAATAAAAATTATTTATCTCACATTATTTTAAAAAAATATGAAGAAAAATGGCAAATAAACAATTATTTTAAACATTTATGTAGTAGAATACCGTATTTCATCCGCGAGAGGGATAATACGATTGTTTGTTTACACGAGGTCAGAATGAGTATCGAATTACGGTCTGCGGGATCAAATTTCAATCATAAATTGTCTTTGTTATTTGGAAAAATTTTTTAGAATTATGAAGTATTTGGTATTATTAGATGTGGAATATCACCAGGAATGTAAATATATTAATATTTTTTTATCCAATGCCGAAATTATGAATAATTTGAAAAAAATATGTATTGTTTACATATGCAAATTAGGCCTAATTCTTTCATATTTTTTTCTTTTGGTCCTATAACTAAAATTAAAAAACGATATCAGGACAGAGTATATGGACAACAAAATATAATATTTTTGTGCCAAAAAATTAAAAAGTAAAAATGTTATGGCAAAATATTGAATATTAAGTATCATATTTCTTTGGAGTGTAAAAGCGTGTTTTTTTTAAAATTGAGGAGCAGAAAGAGTTAATTAGAAAGTTTTGTTCAAATCTGTGAAATAAGAAACTTCTAATTGATTCAGTTCTGAAATATATCACAAAACACAGTATATAAGTTATAATAAAATTACATTATAGGCCTCTTTTTGTTTAGCCTTTTTTTATACATCATTAATACCTTTAACGCTCTAAAAGTAAAAAAATTAACGTTCTGTAACAATCCAAATTATATGAAATATGATATTTAATATTCGATATTTTGCCATAACTTTTTTAAGAACATTGTATAAATGCAGCCATCCCATAATTACATTTGGAAGTTTTAATAATGTCGGAAAATGAAACCTGATTCATATTTAAAAATACATTTCTTTTTTCAAAAAATTTTGCTGCATACCAAGCATATTTTAACATATCATGATAAATTGATGCTGACAATTGATAATGGATTAATAAATCGATTTTGATTGCATCTTCTCTAGATGTTATTTCTCTTTTTACTTCTAAAAATAAGGACAGTTTTGTAAACGCGATATAAAATTCTTTATTTGGCAAAAGAAGTAAACATTGCAAGGTTGACATGAGGATGTACATTTTGGTGGAATTACTTTAAGCCTACAAGTTGATTCTCCATTTTCATTGCAAAAGTTTATCATACAGTGCAGGGTTTGTTTGACTGACCAGCTGTCTAGAATTAATAGAAATTTATTATTTTTTACATAAGGTTTTAATATATTATCCAGATATTGTGTATACACCTGTGAAGTAAGTTTACCAGATTTTGTACAAGTTATGAATACATTTTTAAATTGTTCAGTTAAGCTTTTCACAGTGCAAGCTACATGTGGGCAAAACAACCAGTAGGCTCCTGCAGACAAATAAAAATGGGTAATAATTTTCCTGAAATTGTAAATGAATATTGTGCACTGTACGAGTGTGTGAGTTTGTTAATTTGTCCGATCGCTATTTTAGTTTTTTCTCCCCCTTAAAAGATAATGCATGCCTTATGTTAATCCTGTATTCACAGCCTGTTTGATCTGTATTAATAATAAAATTATGATCATATGTTTTAATTAAAGCCGCTGTTTGATGTTGAAAATTTTCTGCTGTTTTTAACATTTCTTCTATACTAGTTTTATCTTTTACACTAACATATTTCGTAACATGCCGTTGTCAGATTCGATTGATTTGTTTGAATTTATGAGCCCAAGTGTTAGATGCTATGAAATTAAAATTTGGCGATAGGTATTGAAAAGATGCTGACACAGCCCATTGTTGCAATGACTTTGTAGTGACCTGTTCTCCATTTTATCTCACTTCCAGAAAACGTTCATATGCATAGTTATTAATTAGATTATATTTGTCAAAAATTGTCCCACCTCGTTCTATGTCCTTTTCCCACACAATTTAGTTGCTGATGTCGTCTTAACAATTTTGATCCTTTTTTTCTGCAAGGTTTTTAAAGTCCAATTTGGATGCAACTTCCATAAAGTTACTACTTTGATTTTTATATCAAGTGGTACTGTTTGAAATTTGCCTTTCTTCTTTTCTGGTGAATACGCATCACTTGTACTTGCAGCTGACTGTGAACTGGGAAGAGAATCACTATTTCCATTGTCATCAGAAATTTCTTCAAAATCATCCATTATTTCATTTTCTGACTTCTGCATTAATTTTTCATCTTCAATAAACTCCATTTTGTCCAACATTTCTTTAATTTGAGAAAAAATAGCTTTCCCTATTAATATTGACCTAATGGATATCTTATCACTTATACTATCATTAATTAAGTTAGCCTCTTTTAATAGTTGACTGCAGAAATGCAGAGCATCAGTTAACTCTTGTTTATCATCCAAAATTAGGCCAAAATCACTGGAAGAACATGGTTCCTCATCCATTATGAAATACTCTACGTATAACATTACTATCTTGTTGTCTTCTTAACACCTCTGTACTTGCATAAAGGATAAGAAACAAAAGAAACAAAACTAGCAAATGCTGCTCATACAATAAATACTGCTATCATATATTCTGCTCTTCACTGGCCAAGTCAGTACAGCGCTAGCACCACTTTTTTCATTTATATTTTCGTATCTAACAAGACAATATGTAAAAAAAAAAAAAACATATATTTTTTACTTATTGTCAGGATATATGCATCTTTTATGCAAATATTGTATAGTTATATTCCAGAATACACTTTATAATTATTGTGGGGAGTTCTTAACCAAAGCCTGCATTGTTAACCAAGAGATTTTTTTTCTTACAGCCACTCATCGTTAACCAAGTACGTTATTATCTAAGGCCATCATTAACCAAGGTACCACTGTATTCGGAAATTAAATTTTTAAACTTTCATATTCAATGTTGAAAATAAATGTTTAAATAAAAGAAATCTCAAAGCATAGGTGAAGACAGTTAATTAATCAAGATTTAAAATTTTTTTATTTAAATATAGTTTTTTATTAATGAAATGTAATATAATTGTAAAATATTAAAGGTAGTAATAAAAAAAGAAAAAACAATAAAATATTACTGTATATCATCTATTGATAGTTTTTCAATTTTTTTAGAAGTTGCTAAAATTTTTTTTTTTTTCTTTTACAGATGTGACCTAAAAGTTACACCAATGCCAAATTTAAAATGTATAACCCCAGTAGTTAAAACTAGGAATTATTATTACTCACTCATTCATATATATGTTGTATAATAGAGGTGGTCAAAATTTTAAGTCTGAGAGTGACATGCTAAAATTAATGATGACAGTCTACCAGGATTGTCATCATCTATCTATCTATTGAAAAGGGACAGTAAAAAAAAGCACAAATTTAAACTGAATACACAGTAATTTTATTTATACAAATTTATTTAAATAATAGAATACAAATATTATCTTAAATATATTTTGAATAAATAATGTATATAAGTGAAACCTAAAATTGCATACAACTAATAAAAGAAGAACAGAGGAATTTGTAAAAACAATCATGATAATATATGAAATATAAACAAATTCTAGTTAATACTTTTTTCCCCAAAAACACTACCAAAATTTGGCACTACCTATTTGTCAAAAGTTTTAATATTGTGGCTCATAAGAGCTTATTCAGATTTGCAAACATGATATTAAATACTAATCTATCAAATAAGAATGATGTTTTGTTTCATTAATATTTACTGAAGAAATTACCGATTCTCACAATTAATAAAAAAATAGTGAGATATATCTCATTTTTCAGTTTGTTTAATGAAAAATATCCATTTAATCCATTAAGTACTAGTGTGACTAGTGCACTAGATCACATTATATAGATATATATTATTATTATTTTTAGCTTAGTAAAGGTTTATTTTTTCCAACATAGGTGGCGTTTTTGTCCTAGCTTTGTTTTATATGTTTTGAATATTATTGAATTCATTGTATAAAATCTAGAAAACCAAAATGGCATATCAAAAATGGTAACCATGCTTCTTATTTACGTAATAGGGTTTTAGATGTCTCTTTTAAAATATTCAGACAGGACACATCAAAGAAATTTGTTAAAGTATTGCAATTATATATTTTTAACTAATTAAAATTTCATTGTGATTGTAATGTTGTGTTATGATTTGGTTACACTAGGCTCTAAAGTAGTCTTTATTGTCCTTAATTTTACTTTCATGTAAATTTCAAATTGATTTTAATTTTTCAGTTTGTCTGTTAAAGAGGTATCAGATATTGATGAAAGTCAGTGGCGGACTTTCGCATTGGCAGTAAAAGTGGCTGTCTCGGGCCACCACTCAGTGGGCCCCTTATTTTGTGATATTAAAAAACTAAATACATATTGCTGCAATTTTTAAAAAGATTTATATGTTATAACAATCTAAAAATAATAATACTCAAAAGCCCTCTAGCAGTCAAAAGATTTTATTCAGTAATATTTTCAACGCACTTGGCGTCTTCTTCAGCTGCTGTAACACAACTAATCCTGCCACACTAGAACAGGAGACCTAACTACATAAACAAACACAACAAAGATTTAAAAGGCAGGTCTACATCTAGAAGCCCTCTCCTTAGCACCTCCTGCCAGTAAAGCTATACATTTCGTTACGTGACTAATCTTTTAGGAATACATTAAGTATATAATAAACAAAAATCATACAAAATTATACAAATTTTAAAAATTATTCAAAATCATAAATTAAAAATATGTAGTTATCTGCAATCATTAAAAAATTAAAATTAAAAATAAAAATAAAAAGGTAATAATCTTCATAACAAGCAGCGCATCCTTATGGGAGTATCGAAAACTGATCGTAACGTATCCTTTAGTCTGCTTTGCTGACTTTAAATAACTATCTCTACGCACTAGGGATTGATTCTAGTTCCGTGAAATTTATCACACATCCTCTCTTTTTCTTTTTGAGGATTTCTAATGCCTCAATCATATTCCTGTCCCAGTTCTTTTCATTTGGCCAGATAATTTTTGCTCTTCTCCACTGCATTTCAACATCGTGCAGCTGTGATCTCTGGCTTAGCGCAGTGGAGAGTTTACCGTACTTGAAGTCCGTTTTATTTTCTTTTATCCTCGCTTCTAAGTTCCTCTCCATATATACTATATAAAACTCTTCCCTACCCAAAGAGTGATTAGTTAAAGGAATTCCATATACTCCACTGACCTTATCCTCATATCGGTTTTTGTCATTTCTAATCATCCCGAAAACAGTTGGATTCTTTTAAAAACTCAGAGTACAATTCGTTAACCAGCTGATGTTTTTGGCAAACTTTTCCACCCACAGGGCTTGGTCAATACTCCTAAAGGTATCAGATTTATTTGTCCGTGTCTTCTCCCTACACAAACTCCTCTCTACTTTGTCATGTAGCTTCCTTAGAAAACTTTCCCCATACCCATGTTTTTGGCCGATTCCCATAACTGTATTAATTTCCTCCATTCTGTCTGTGAATCCAGAACAGTGAGTATATGCTCTCCTAAAGAGGGACGAAAAGGCAGCCTTCTTGTGTGAAAGCCTATCCTCCGAAATCATAGGTATGTACAAAGGATAGCTACTAGGTTTTCTATAGACCGTAGTCCTATAGTCTCCACCCCTAATTGCGATTCTTAGGTCAAGGAAGTGTACATCTGTTTTATTTTCCTGCTCCTTCTTAACTGTAAGCCCCAAACTACTATTCGACAGGGAAGCAATCATTTCTTCTGCCTTACATTCGTTCTCCCAAATGACCTAGATATTGTCTACGTAGCTCAGATATACTTTTAAAAACGAGTTAAAAAGACGGATAGTCGTCCGCTCTTGTGCCTAATCACCAACTCAGCCAAAACACCCGCCATTGGACTACCAATTGGAACTCCCTTCACTTGTTGGTAAAACTTCTGATCAAACTTAAAATAAGAATGATGACAGACCAGGTCACAGAGTTCTCTCAGACATTCTACAAGCCCTTCCTGCTCTTCCACCTCCTGCAGGCCATTACAAAGTAGATGATAAAGTACAAGCTGGTTCAATCCAAAATACAATACAAGCCGGTTCAATCCGAATAGAAGGATAAAGAGAATCAAAGTCAAAAGTCGTAAGCATCTCTTCCGAGAACGGGCCTTTTTCCAAAAGCTTATCAAGAAGCTCCTCTGTACAGTTAATCGAGTATTCGTAGCCCTTTAATCTCAATTTACACCACTTAGCTAGTTTCTTCTCCACAAAGACAGAGGCGATCTAAACTTCTCAACAATTGGCCTAATTCTTATCAGCTTCTTATGAATTTTAGCATATCCAAACAGGCGTTGGCATGCAGGTGCTGTCACATTCGAGTTCCTTAGGAACGTCGGTAACCTTTACACTTCAGAAGCCTATCCACCTGGTGACAAACCGTATTAGTGGAGTCACTTTTCAACTCCTCTGAATCTCTCTCTCTCTGATGTAATCTTTCAAAAATTTCTGATAAGTTTCCCTCTTCATGAACACCAAGCTGCAGCTTTTGTCCATCCTTGTACAAACTACCCTGTTTTCTTCCAGCCACTTAATAATAAGCCTAGTTGCACATTTAATCACCTTGCCTAAGTTCCGATCTTGTTCCCTGTTCTTGTCACACCTCTACATCTCCTCTGCTATTTTCCATCTTATTCTATCTGTCTCTTCTCTGTCACTGTCATGCTTTCAACCTGGGAAATTGATTTACCCCAATCAAGTTCCTACGAAAACTATATAGCTTTGGTCTTCAGAAGTTGCTTTCAGCACAAAGTCAGGTAGAGTCAGATCATCCATGATAAACAGGCTGTTGTTCACCTTTTCCTTCTTCTTCCTTCTGTACTGTTTCAGTTGGTTTTGGAAAATCCATCTCAATTTTTTTAATATAATTCACCCGGATTTTTGGCCTCTTCGACTCAATAAAGTAGTTAATTTTAGGCAACGTTTCCTCTCTTCTAACACTATCTAAAGTTTCAAAGTCCACTTTTGCTACTTCAAGCTGACTTCTCATCGCATACAACTTCCTTTTCGTAGCAGAAAGACCTCTAGCAAAACACCTCCTTTTAACCTTTCTCTCTAGTCTAAGGTCCTGAACTGAAAGTCTGAATCTGTACACAGACATAGGATACACTTTGTTCAATTTACACTCCTTCAGGAAGCCTAGCTTCTCTTCCAAGCAGAAAATCTTCAAACTTATCTTAATAAAAACTCTAGCTGGCTCAGCCATATTCATAATATAAGTTCAATGAGACTGCACTAAACACAAACTAAATATAATAATACTCAAAAACCCTCTAACAGTCAAAGATTTTATTCAGTAACGCTTTCAACACACTTGGAGTTTTCTTCAGCTGTGTTGTAGCAGCTGAAGAAGACGCCAAGTGCATTGAAAGTGTTACTGAATAAAATCTTTTGACTGATAGAGGGCTTTTGAGTATTATTATTGACTTTAGTTCTTGCAGCAATTTCTGATAATGAATAAATAGATTACTGGAAACTGTTGCAAGAACTAAAGTAGATGTAGCCTAATTTATTGCAGTCAAGGGATGTCCTGATTGTAATCTTACTCTCAGTTAATCTGTCCCTCTAAACTGTTTCACAATGTAGTTCAATATCCTATAGTTTTGGCTATCGATGGATCAAAAAAGTGGGTTTGATAATGTCTGACTGCTGCAATATGTTTTTGCACTTCCCAACAGTTATATCTATACATTCAGAAACTGTAACATCACTCACTTTTACAGAATGTAATAAATTAATTTAGAAAATAATTGATTAAACTATCTGGTTAAGTAAAAATAATAAACCAAAACTGCATATAATATTTACGTAACAATTCTAGAAAACAGCACTAGATTGCAGTTCAACATAAAATAACTAATACTTTATTAACGTTTTCGACCTTTCGGCCTTCTTCAGATAAAGAATTAAATATTTAATTCTTTATCTGAAGATGGCCGAAAGGTCGAAAACGTTAATAAAGTATTAGTTATTTTATGTTGAACTGCAATCTAGTGCTGTTTTCTAGAATTGTTATCTGGTTAAGTACTATAATTGAATTATATTGGGATGAACATTTATTTGAATGGAAGCCAAATTTGGTTTTCACACAAATTAGTTCTCTCTCCTGCAAATGCACATTTTTCAAAGGTTTTTCTGATTCTTTTTATGGTAAATATGTTTTCTGAAATTTTTGATCACTGGTAAATCTACTGGGATCATTTTAAAATGATATTTGATCTCAATATGATCAAAGATCATTTTAAAATGATCCCAGTAGATTTACCATCTCCAATATAGAATAATTATGTGAACACAAAAATTACTAATTGTTCTTTGAAGATAAAAGATAAAATAAAATACAGCTTTTAGACCACCCTGTATAAGAAAAAAAAAATTTTAATTAACATTTTTTTCAAGTTCTTTTATGTTTTAAGTAAAAATAAATTAATAGAAACATATTTTACTTCCAATAAAGTCAGTTCAAATAATAAAAAATACACTTAATTATAATCTAAATGTTGATTAAAATGATCTTTCAATATAAAATAATATTTAAAAATTGTAGCTCCTTTGGTGATATAATTTAGTGCTTGTGTATGTTAGATTTAAAATACTGACTTATCTTTTAGAAATGAGTTTACTAAATTTATTAAATATTATTCATGAAATCATTGTACAAACAGTTCTTCCTTTGTACTGGGGTTCTTTCCATTGATCAGATCTAAATTAAAAAATAAATTGATTGTTCACTGTTATTATTCATTACAGAATAATATACTATAATTTGTAATAAACTTAGATACAAAATGAATATATCAGACTATTATGCATGGACTTATATGCATGTCATTGTATTGATCAATCACAGAGTTTATAGTCCGTCCACCGAAAGTAGAGACTTGGCCACGCCTATGTCACATGGTATCTGACGATTTCATCAACTTACTTTAGGTTAACCGGATTAGTGGTTGACGAGTTATATTATTGTCCTAATTTTTGAATATAATCTTTGGAATGGATAATTTTATTTTTCGAAGACATTTCCCTTGAATAAAAAATCAACAAAAATAACTTTGGGTAAACCTATAAACCATACAGCACTGAAATTGAAACAAAGAACATGGAACCGGTTTCTCCTATGTGTTTGCAATCTTGGAGGGTATTTCTCAGTCTGTCCCTGCACCGAAATGGACTCTCCCTTCGAAGAGGCATGGCCAAGTCACTACTCTCGGTGGACGGACTATACCAACTGTTTCACAATTGTAACTATGAGTGGACAAAGTGAGGATTGTTTGAATAGTTTATAAATATTATATAATGGCTATCTGAGTATAAAGCATTGTTTTTTATGAAAAGTTATTTGTGTTACATTTTTTCCATATAAAATACATTATTATAATTAGATTTCTGTTTTAAAATATTATTTTTTTATTTTAACTGTTAACATATATTAAAATCCATTAACAAAATAAAGATTTACCTGAGGAAAATCAGAATCAGAAGATAATAGAACATTTTCAGGTTTTAAATCACAATGGACAATATTTTCAGAATGCAAATGTTTTAATGCAATTAAAATCTGTAAAAAATAATAAAATAAATATATAAATATATAGTTTATTTAGGATATAAAAATAAAGAAATAATCAAATTTACATTTTTATTCATAATTAAATTAGTTTTTAATTAAATAAACCAAAAATGCATATAAGAACAAAAAACTTTAACCTTTGAATCATCCATCCATTTTCAAGTATTCCAGACTAAAGATTGATTATGGCTATCCAAGCTTAATTTGTGAAAAATTAAATATATCCCAACTACTTCATAGAGCATTTTATCATTTTACTAATTTAATTATTATTTAATTTTCAACATTGATATTTCATGATTATATGACTAAACTATCAAAAACATTCATTGATAGAGCAGACATCTTTCTTCATGATATACGAGGGGCATTCAATAAATAATGCAATGCATTTTTTTCTCTATTAATTTTGTTTGAAGAACTAATATATCTTATATGCAGCATTTTTGAACCTTCCCATACAATTTCATGTAGTTTCATCATTTACCACTAGATGGTAATGATACAATTAACTTCCAAAAAATAGTCTGTGAGTGATGTGCATTACAAACAAAGTGCAGTCAATGAATTTCTTTTAGCAGAAAATGAGTGTGTTACAAACATTCATAGATATTTAAAGAATATGTATTGAGAGATGGCAATGGATAAAAGCACTGTCAGTTGTCAGGTAAAGCATTTTTCATCATTGAAAGAAGACTGAAGCAGTCTGTCTGATCAACCACACTCTGGCAACTACATATTGCAGTGACACCTGGAAAAGTGTAACTTGCTGATACCTGTATTCAGGACAATTGGCAAATCACAACAAAACAACTTGCTGCTCAACTTGATGTCTCTGAAGATAGTGTTAATATAATTATCCACCAGTTAGGATATTCAAAGGTTTATGAAAGGTGGGAGCTTCAAAGCCTAATTGACGATCTGAAAATGTATATTTCACATTTGGTCTAGCTATTAAACTCTATGCAGAAAGCCATAATGTGTGTTCAAAACCATAGTGTGTCTTCAAATGGCCATTGAGAACAGCAATAGCCTGCAATCAGCATGGTGTTTAGAACTGTGTGCTGTGCTAGTGACTTTCAACTCTCTCATGATATCAATAACTGATTTTTTTTTTGTATCAGAATGTGAAGGTAGTAGACTAACTTAATATTATTTATTATTTAAAATTGGGGTAGAGGTAGCTTAGAGGAACAAAAGCAGATGTCTAATATAGTGGGTAAACAGCAAAGTAAGGGATCAGTAATTGGAAAGACGACTATAAAAACTTAAAGGTAACTGAACTAGAACTAGATTAATAATTAGTAGTGGATATAGATTAACAATTGATAAGATGTAGTAGGTATAATAAGGTCTAGTGTGTATAAAATTAATAATAATAAACAGTAGAGATAAATTTAGTATAGTGTAATGATTAGCTATCTCCACTCTCCCTCTTCAACCTGCACTAGACCAGTGTGAGGAGGTAATGGTCTACAACCTTTCAGATTGTTTGAATGAGGCACAACACAAAAATATGGCTCTCAATCACCAGCACCATTGGAAATCCTGAATAGGGCAGCAATTGGAGTATGGAAGATGCAAGGAGTGCTAAGAACACCTGGGCAGGGATTGGCTGCTTTTGATTACTGACAGCTTAGTCTACCTGGAAACCTAATCTGTAAGTCTCATATCCGTCTCACATTTTATTCTAAAGTTCTTTCAATTTTAATAATTGAAAACTCATGTTCATTGTGCTTGCCTTTCAATTGTAACCGTTATTTTATTGTTTTATTGCTTCAACCATCCTCCTTTGTCTATTACAACTCTACTGAGTACTCCGCTAGATGGCTTTGAATGAAGATGAACTTTCATACTGCCTTTCTTGTGCAAAAACCCATTCAGAAAAATGCTGATTTCATTGTATGCTCATTAAATATCAAGCATATTTTTCATCCATTTTGTGTTAATATTCAGATTAATAAATTTAGAAAAAGATGCTATTGACTCTTGGGTATATCCTAATTGCAATAAAGAAACGTCTACCGATCCTAATGTAACATCAACTCACACTTCTAACACCTTAACCACCTGTACTACATCAGAGTCGAACAACCACAGCACTTCGACTGCCCTTGAAGATAATTCGGAAACAACAGCTAATTTAATTTTCGAAGCTATTAAAAAGAGCTTAATACCAGCTATAAAACATACAATTAGTACTTCTTTAAACAGCTATCGAGAGGAAAACCGTCATTTACTCGAGTTATTTACAGATCTTTCTAATAGAATCTTTACAATTGAATCTACAGTGGAAAAATATCAAATAATCTAAACTTGTGATTGAACAATCATTTTGAGAAAGGATCAGCTAACCTTATTTCAAGTTCTACTAAAATTTCAACTATTGAATCAATTAATAATCTATATAATACTCCTGACATTGAGAAAGATTCAGCTAACCTCACCTCAAGTTCTGCCAAAACAACAACTAATGAATCCATTAATAATCTCCACAGTTCTTCTGATAATGCTCACCTTTCGACGTTAAGTGACCCAAGCACTATCAACGAAACAAGAGTTAGTAAGACAACTCCCTCTTATGCCACTATCACTAAAATAAATATCAAAAATAATGTTAAGCAATCTTCAGTTAAAAGTCCGAACAACAAATCCAGTTATTGGAACAACATGCCTAAAGTTTACAAATTAACTACTGTTCGTACTAAAACTACTTTCTAAAAAATTTTTATTTCAAGACTACATCCAGACACTTCTGCTGATGACGTACATAGTTATGTTGCTAATCGTCTACCTAACAACATCCATGTATACAAATGTAAAACAAGATATGATTCTTACTCATCATTCTGCATTTCCGTTATACTGTCTGATCTTCCAATGTTATTAACCCACAGCTTTTGGCCTGATGGTGCACTTTTTAGAAGATTCTACTCTGATAAACGTCCCATCAATGATATAACTAATACAGATACCCAGATTATCAATCAATCAACGTCTAAAAACACAAGTCCTATTGTCACACCAGCCAGTACTGATCCTCGTGATTCATCCTAGCAACTAATATCCACACATAGATCTAAATATGGTTTTTCTCTATTTTACCAAAATGTTCAATCCATACAAAATAAAATTGCCGACCTGGATACATTGCTAAACTTACAATTCGACGTTTTATGCTTCACAGAAACTTGGATTACAGAATCTGATAAGGATATTGATCTAATGTACAGTTATTATGGATACACCAGTTTCAGTGCTTTTTGTAAAGTTCAGAAGTGGTGGGACGACTATCGCCGTCAAGAACAATAGCCTGTCAGTCGCCCTTGTATCTTCATAGAACAATAATATAATTGTTGTCAAGTTACTTAATCTAAACATCGTCATTGCCTGTATTTACATTGCTCCCAACATCACTCTCCAAGCAAAATGTGATACTATACTGAAACTTTCAGACTCTACTGTTTATTACTGATGAAGACTTAATTATTTGTGGTGATTTTAACTTTAATAACATTCACTGGCCTAATGGTAATATTTCTTATTCTTACTTCACATCTTATCAAAATTTATTTTAGACCATATTTATCATTTCTTCAACCTAAAGCAAACTGTACATTTTCCCACACGTAATACAAACTTCTTGGACTTAATTTTTACTTCTCTTCCACACGTAAGTGTCTTCCCTTCTGTAGGTCTAAACTCTGATCATTGCCCTGTTGTGTTTTATGCTAATGTTTCTAAAGATTTTATTCAATCAACTATCAAATCCTCTTTCATTGACTGGCATAATGCTGATTGGGACAACATTATATTAGATTTAATTCATTTTCCTTGGGACTCTCTATACTGTACTGACATCAATCTTCAGTCCTTCTATGATAACCTCTTTCTTTGCATCCAAACCTCTATTAACAACCATGTCCCCATTAAATATAGTTTTTTTAACAAACCATTATGGATGTCAAGTGCCACTTGCAAAATTAAAAACCTTGTCAACAATTATAAATGCTCTTGGAGAAAGACTGGCAGCTACACTGCACTTTACCATTACAACATTTCTCTTGCTAGGTTTAGAAATGCACTGCATTACGACAAACTAAACTTTTCTTCTAATACTGTACACAAATGTCATAAAAACCTAGGCATCTTTGGAAAAAGCTGAATAACTTATCTTATCGGAAAAAACACTCTTCCCAAGTCATTAATAATACCTTATTTAACCAGATCGTTCAATATTACAAATCAAAATTTATAACTCCTAATACCCCTCCCATTAATTGCGATTTTTTTCTCCACTGGAAAGTTTGATTTCAAAAGAAGTGATCTCATTAATGCCCTATTACATAGAAACAAATATACTAAAGGGCACAACAGTATTCCGTTTATTTATTATCAAAAAATAAATAATATGTTTGCGATCATTTCTTATATCTGTTTAAATTAACTCTTGAAAATTGCTTTTGTCCAATACAATGGTCACATTCATATTTAATCCCGCTTTGAAATTTTCTAAAGATCCTAAGCTACCTTCATCTTATCGACCTATTAACATCTCCTATACTATGCTTAAAATTTTTGAGAAAATGCTTTTAGGATACATTGATTTTAACGTTAAAAATTCTATTAGTCCGTCGCAACATTATGCTTCACTCCACAACTTCTAACCTTATTGAATTTACCTCTATCATCTTTACCAATTTCAAACATAAAATTGACACTTATATTGCTTTCCTAGATTTAACTGCTGCTTTTGATAGCATCGATTTATCTATTCGATATCACACTCTTAAGATGTCCTTTATCTACACATCATTTTAGTAAATTGGATCGTCTTCTTCCTTTCCAACCGCAAATATACTGTTAAACACAATGACACTCTCTCTGACAGCTTTTCTCCTAATGTTGGTGTACAGAAGGATCATCACTTAGTGCCTTATTGTTCGTTTTATATCTAAATCCAATTTTTTCTCTAACTACTTCTAAAATAATTGGTTATGCTGATGACATTAAAGTAATTCATTCTGATATTAATATTCTCTGCTCTGACCTATCCCTCCTACAAACATGGTTAAAAGATCACAATCTTAAACTCAATGTTGACAAGACAGTTTTTGTGAAATTCTCTATTAAACCTAATACTGACTTATCAGAAACTGTTTACTTTAATAATAGCTGCTTTCCTTTATGTCACACTCATCTCGATCTTGGAGTTTACCTTGACTCTAGACTCACCTTCTCTACACATATTAACCATATTTGTGCTATTATATATAAAAAAAACAGGTTTTTTGTGGCGTTACTTTAGAAAACTCAAAGACTCAAGTTTATTCAAAATCTGGGTTCACTCTATTATTCTCTCTCATCTACATTATTGTCTCTCCGTTTACAGTTCTGCCTCTTATTCACAACTTAATAAAATTGATAATGCCATTAATCACACCTTAAAAACAATTCATAACATCCTCTATGCTCAATACATGAACAAACAAGATCTTTATGACTTGTTAAACATTAGGTCAGTACACAATATACTAATTTCTTCAGACATTAAAAATATCTCTAACTATATCTGCGGAAAACTCCCATCATCTAAGATCCAGTACAACATGCCTCAATTCCTTGTTAGAAAATATGAAACTTTATACATACCTCATTTTCGTACTGTAATATACAAAAATTCGTTCTTTTCAAGAGCTGCTACTAATTATAATTTGTATCATCCTTAAATCTGCTTGTTTGTTTTTCTTGTCTTTTTGTTTTTTTTTTGATTTTATTGTTCTTATTCATTGTTGGGTTATTAGTATTACAGGGGGCTCTTATTGTACTTTATTGTATACTGAGAGAATTATAGATAAATAAATAAATAAATGAATAAATATCTTACAGACTTCAATGGGTTAAGCAACAACCATGCTTACTTGTTACAAATGAAATTATAGTTCAAACTGCAAGTTCTGGATTTTATTTATGAAGTGCTCGGTAAACTAATATTCTTGAATTTATTTTAATACGAGCATTTACATACTTCCACATATTTTTAATATAATCGAGAAGAAATAGGCATTATTAGAAATAAATATGGCACATCCAATTGCTACCATAGAATGTTCTACTATCACAAAGAAATGGAACTAGTTCATATATTTCCAATTGTATCTGTATGTATCTGATATATATCTGCAAAAAATATTAATTTATGTACAGTCACTATTCACATTTTTTAACAAAAATATAAAAAGAATGAATATGATGATGATCTTTGTTAGGGATAAATCTGGTGGAGCACACAGCTGACACAAAGACACAATGGAATTGTGGCATGACTGAATTGGCACATCTTATGATCTTGCCAAAAATTTTCCAATTTTTGAGTGACCTATGTATAAGCTAACCCCCACCTTCAAAAATCTTTTTCTGAGGAAAAAAAATCTTTGGATTATAAATAAGTATATATTGTAATAAGGTTTTATCAAAAGAGTTTCATTATGGTATCAATTAAATTTGAAACTTCTACACAGAACATTTTTAAAAAAATTCTTAATTTTCAAGAGAGTAAATAAAATTTTTCAAACCTGATAAATGAGAAATTTTGTAATTCTTTCTGACAGACGACCCTTTTCATTTGATAGAATCATTTCAAGCATGTCTCCTTTTAATTTTTCCATCACCACAAAAATCTAAAATTTATTTAAATTTAATTAAATGAAAAATTTGTAATTGATATTATTGATAGAATCAAACCAACAAAAACATTTTATCAACAAACTGTTAAGTTAAAATATTAAATTTATATTGTATTTTTTAAATTAATTAATTTTTAAATAAGTAATGGAATTATAAAATTGACTATATTTAAAATATAAATATTATGGTTATTTGAATTGCAAAAATATATATCATATCATTAAATCATAAGAAAATAACTTACAAGGATCTAATATACAATGATTCATATTTATGACTATTATTATTTATAACAAAAATCCATACTAATAACTGTTGCCATCAATAATTTGGTAATAATGGCAACCAGTCTCTGTGTGTTATGCTTCATCCTAGAGAAACAGTGTTTAATTCTGAGTGTGTACTTCCAGAATTTTTCAGTAGTAGTCTAGAACTAATCTACTGAACTTCATCATCCTTCACTATCTAACTGCAACTTTTCCTACAGGAGTGGCAGTCTGTAGCGAGCATTAGAATGCTGTTACTTAGTATCCAATAAGATGAAAAATGACATGAAATTCAATAGAAAAAAGATGGTAGCCATGTCAACCTACAATACTTCTTCAGTTAGCTATTTTGTTTTAATTGAAAAATTAAAAATGAATTTTCTTTAAATTTCTGAATGAAATGACTTAAAATAAAGAAATTCACTTTAAAAATAAAGCATATGTACAATGTTCTCTAACTGAATATTTAATAATTCAGAATAAGAGTTAGAAATAACATACATCTATCAATATCTATACATCATTTTTTCTTCTTCGTATTTTTCTAATTCATACTTCAATCCAAATCCTGTGTTTAAATAAAATCAATTAAAAATTTATTTTTCATTACAACTGTATGATTGTTAATAGCTTTTATTAAAAGTTATATTAGTTATATAAAATACTATGGCTTTCTACAGAGAGAACCTAGGATCCTTACTTCTTGGAAAATTTTCTTAGCCTATGTATCAATCCTCCTTAAGTCCTTCTAATTTTACCATGTTACCCATATTTGTGGTAGGATTAGCAGTTTGTAATTAGGTTTGGAATGAATGTCATTATTTAGTAATCAGCCAAGAATTGGAAAGTAGCATTTAAAAAAAAAAACAATTGTATATTTTGTTACAAGTTTGGGCCAGTGAATTTAACTTATACATTCTACATTTATTTTTATCTTGTATGCTCTTTATTTTTACCTACACAAAGTGTTGGCTGGAATCAAACTTTGATTTTCCTTGTTAAATAAATATATATATATATACACTTTATATTACTATACCATATTTCTTTTAAAAAATCTTTTGATATTCTGAGTTTTAATGGTTGAGGAATCTGATCTCAATTTAATGTATTGCATCTATGTGAAATAATGTTGAGAGCTAGATTTGAATTCTCCCTCGATGGCGTCTCCACCTTGTCGTGGTGAGGGAGCTTGCGTGTTCCAACGATCCTGAGAGCTATACCGGCGGTAGCTTTGCTACTGGTAGGGTCTCCCATGCCGGAAAGGTCGAAGGTAAGGGGCCAGACTAAGAGAGCGCCCTACCCAAACTAAAGTGTATGGTATCGTGCTGAGAGTTGAGTGGCACTGGGGTAGTTAAAAATGTAGTGTCGTTAACGATCCCTTCAGGGCACCAGGCGAAACCCTGTCGTAATTAGCCTTACGCCCGTATTGGGGGATAACCGGGCGGTGACTTTT
>AYEL01088334.1:0-12117 GCA_000484575.1 Olivierus martensii
TGGTTTAGTCTGGTTTACGGACGGTTCTAAAACCACTACTGGTGTTGGGGCGGGGGTTTGCTGCGAAGGGACTCGGATGTTTTATTCCTTTTCCCTTGGGCGGTTTGCCACTGTCTTTCAAGCAGAAATCTTTGCTATTTCTGCATGTGTTAATATTAATCTTGATAGGGGTTATGTTGATAAACAAATTTTTATCCTATCTGACAGTCAGGCTGCTCTTAAAGCACTTGATAATTCCCGTTTTGTTTCCAACGGGAATTATCAACGGGAATTTTTTCCATGCCGCCTTCTCATTGGGAAACTGGCCACCAAGAACAGGGTTCAACTGGTTTGGGTTCTGACATGGGTGCCATTCTAACACCAAAATATTGTAAAATCTTTCTCTTAACTTCTTTAATAAATCTTTAATTTGTTTTAAGTTGTTTCCGAGTTCATTTTAATCGGGAAAATCTACTGTTCCCCATCATTACCCATAAGTCCACTAATGCGCAAGACCTAAGCCTGTCATTCCGTTAGGTTACTTAAGCCGCCACTTACCCTTTAGAAAAAAAGTGTACTAGTAGGACTGTACAGAAGTTTAGCCCCAGAGATGACAGTTAGAAGAAGAATGAGGTTCAACGGGCCGGGTCCGGACTCCTCCTGAAAAATTAGAGGAGTGAGACCCGGATCCTCCAGGATGGTAAGCCACAGCTTTACCAAAATGAGGTTCAACGGGCGGGGTCCGGACTCCTCCTGAAAAATTAGAGGAGTGAGACCCGGATTCTCCAGGATGGTAAGCCACAGCTTTACCACGCAGCCATCCGGCCCCCTGTCATTCCGTCAGTTTGCAGGTCACACAATTTGTTTTGTGAAGTGTTCGTTATCCGAACACTTCACAAAACAATTTTTCGCGAAAGTGTTCGTTATCCGAACTGTTCGTTAACCGATCACCCATTACTATAAAATTTTTTATTATACTTTTACTAATTTTAATTTATAAAATTCCAAATTGAAAAATGACATTAATTTTAGCAGATTAATTGTTTTTACCGATTATGGAAAAGTAATTTATTATAAATTAATCTCCATCTGTTTTGAAGTTAGCATTTATGTTAGGAATTACTAATCGAAATTTTTATTCAAATGTAATTACTCAATTAGTATATAATAAGTAGATATTTATTTTTAGATTATAATTATCTCAGTTTTAATATCTGACTTTGGACTGGTATCTGGGATTTTTTTTCATTCAACAACATAAGGTAATCTATTTATTTTATTTTTCTCTCTTTTCTATCTCCTTTTGTCCAGGGACAACTAAATATTTTGCGTTAAATTTGTATCTTATTTAATAACACATGTCAGGAAAAATTATTTATAAAAATGGAAAACTTTTATATGGAAAGATAATGATTCAAACACAATAATAATCTGCGGCTTTAAATGTATTGTATGCGGTACAATATACAAAATTGGAAGAACTATTAAATAAATAAATACGCTTTTATGCGGCTTTTTTATACAATCTAAGTTCATTTTATTTTGTTTTTCTTAGTAGATTTTAGCGATTGATTCTTTAAAAGTCTATTATGAGTTGACCATTTTTTTGCTAAATAATTGAGTTATATTTAATATAAATGACAATTATAGGTATTTTTATACATTCATACTATTGAAATTAAGGATTCTACTGAAAGAAAAACTTGCAGATTTGCTTAAAATTAAATTAAAAAAAGAACAGTCAAGACAAAAACATCAAATAGCTTTCTCATATTATCGATATAAACAACTCTTATGTATCTTATACATGCGTAATCATATTAAAACATGCATACATAACAATATTTCATCATTTACATTAGCGAGTTTGCAATTTGCAGATTTGCTTAAAATTAAATTAAAAAAGAACAGTCAAGACAAAAACATCGAATAGCTTTCTCATATTATAATCAATATAAACAACTCTTATGTATCTTATACATGCGTAATTATATTAAAACATGCATACATAACAATATTTCATCATTTACATTATTCACATTTTACATATGATATATGTAACATAATTCTTACGGATTTTACGTATATATCGTGCTTGTTCATTCTGTTTAATATTATAGTATATTTCTTATTATTTAAGCTATATTTATCAGAATCACAGACTTCAAATATCGAAAGACATTTTACATATGATATATGTAACATAATTCTTACGGACTTTACGTATATATCGTGCTTGTTCATTCTGTTTAATATTAGAGTATATTTCTTATTATTTAAGCTATATTTATCAGAATCACAGACTTCAAATATCGAAAGAATTTAAAAGTTTAGTACTATATTGCCTTACCAACATATAAAAATTTTTAATAGTTTGGAAGATCAGCTATTTTAATTACAGTATTTTCGTGATAAAGTGAGATACTATGAAGCATAATTTAAAAGAACACAATAGGAATTACTCAATGATTTAATGAAACAGAATAAAAATAATGCACCTAAATACATAAAAATGATATCATATTTGATATATGTAAAGTAACCTAATATATAACGTAAAATGATATTCTGTTTATGAGATTATAATTGTGTATGATATCATACAAATGAATTAATTTAAATTATAAGATAATCAATGCACCTAAATACATAAAAATGATATCATATTTGATATATGCTAAATAATTGTAAAAAGTAACCTAATATATAACGTAAAATGATATTCTGTCTATGAGATTATAATTGTGTATGATATCATACAAATGAATTAATTTAAATTATAAGATAATGTTATATATATATATATAACCTCATATTACTGAGCTTATACTAAGAAATTCGATTAAAGTACAGGATGATTGAAATTAAAATATCCTTATTCAGAACACTCTGGAGAGAGAGAGAATCACGGGAGAAAATAATGTCATACTTGGAATATATTCCAAGTATGACATTGTTTTGTCCCGTGATTCTCTTTCTCCAGAGTGTTCTGAATAAGGATATTTTAATTTGAAACATCCTGTATTAATAATTATAGTAATGTGAAGTTTCAAATTAAAATATCCTTATTCAGAACACTCTGGAGAGAGAGAATCACGGGACAAAATAATGTCATACTTGGAATATTCCAAGTATGACATTATTTTGTCCCGTGATTCTCTCTCTCTCCAGAATATTCTGAATAAGGATATTTTAATTTGAAACATCCTGTATTAATAATTATAGTAATGTGAATTGAATGGGTATTCAGAAAAAGAACTGTGAACAAAGCAGACAATATTTTATGGAAGGAATGTTTTCCATTTATTCCACACTTTACATAAAATTATTACATAAAAACGATGAAATAATACCGAGAGTTGACTGAAGCTGCAGGAATCTATTAACTATTAAAACTGAAAAAAAGACATATTACAGATACAATAAAATCGCTCCTATCGTGATCAGCCTCTTTACTTGAGTATACACACCGATGACACCTATGGCTGCGCGGCCCGAGGTCCCACCCAATCCCAGCAGTTCACGCTCATTACGCCCTCGAGGATCAATATATTATCGTCGGAGTCTTCATGTTTATTATGCCTGTGTCTGTCTTGGCACGCCCGAAACAAATAGAGTATTTACCGATTAATAATTCGAATTAGTTGTAATTTTTTCAGACAGAAGTTCAACCCTCACTATTCGGCATTTGTTGCTATAACGGGTGCTGCTTCAGAGGCCTGTGTATCTTCAACGTTGGTAGACATACAACATATTAGTGATGCTTGCATAACCGCTGGCACAAGTATATTGCAAAAGCATACATACCGAGTGGGGGCATGGTTGCGGTACGGTGCCCAATCTTAATCTGAAAAGGCTGTCGTCAAGGATGGTGCCTCCACCGCTATTGTCCGCAATTCAAGTGTGAGGATCCGACCCCGTTTCGGACCCCCCCGTAACAACTTTAAAACCGGATAGACTGAGATTGCCATCTGTTATAATTTGCTAAAGTAAGTTTTGTTTTCCTATCAAAAACGTTGTATAATTAAAACGTTGCTTCCGTCAGGGGAAGGAGAAAACTTTTATCAATTCATTAAAAGGATGGAAAGAAGGTGGATTGACTCGGGACGCCGATACCCCCCTTCCTCCAATCTAAGGAAATTCGGCAGTCGAACAACGGATGGAAACACACGTGTCTCTGAAATAAAAAGGCTGAAAAACAGTCAGAAAGCAGACAAATCAAAAGATTTACTCTCACAAGTCAGCGACGGAGATCCTCGTCCTAAAAGGAAGAGAAAGAGAGAGGTCAGCTTGGAGGACAAAGATCAACTATAACCATTATAACAGCAACAGAAGAGAAAGAGTTTCCCTCGGCCAAGGAGCAGATTCGGCCTAGGAACCTTCCTCCAGCAACTACAAATTGACGTCGCAAGAACTAAAGACGGAAAATTTAGGACTAAAGACTGTGCAGTGTTTCATCTACAAGACAACCTTGTGAAAATAACCACAGGTATTTATCATCCCGTATGCGACGCTGTTAAGCCTAACGTCGCAAGATTTATGATTGTAAAGAATCTGTCTCTCAATAAAATTGGAGTTTGGTTGTATAACCGTCGTCTCTGAGTCATCAGTGATACGCAGAGTTCATTCACCCATCCTTACTCACAGCCACATACCGCGTGACGGCTGTCGTCAAGGATGGTGCCTCCACCGCTATTGTCCGCAATTCAAGCCCTTTTTTTCTCCGCCCCGGAATATACCGCTGCTGCGTCCTCCATGAATGATGCTCGTTTCTGGCCACTACATGCAAGGCCTTGCAACAAGCCCTCTTTTCTCCGCCCCGGAATATATCGCTGCTGCGTCCTCCATGAATGATGCTCGTTTCTGGCCACTACATGCAAGGCCTTGCAACTGCCTCTCCCGTATGTAAACTCCGTGATATACTGATCGAGGCTGCAGTCTTCTTTGGCCGACTTTATGGTGTCCTAAAAAATGAAAACGGCACATTAGGGCAGTTTTCAAAGTTCAGCCTTGGTTAGAAGATCCGAAGTTGCCAGCCTAGAAACATATCTTGAGATCCCGGGTGTCGATGATTTGCGTGTGTGTCTCCGGATCGGTGGTTGAGATGAATCTACAAGAAATCGAAAAATTGAAAATACCGTTAGCTGTACTGCCATTAGAAAGGCTACTGCCTCAGCTGCAGGAAAACGATATATGTTAGGGAGCCATGTCTCGCACACAACTACCTTCCTGGGCCCCCCATGCTATGGTTGACCATTTTGTATGCTGCGAAACTAAGCTTCTCGATGCCCAGGTACTGCGGGGCACTGTCACTTATGGTAGTGGATCCCGCCTCTATGTATTGGTACATGTAGACCCACAGGACAGCTCGGAACTTGTTAAGGATCTGCAACGAAAAGATGTGGATGAGATCGCAGCCTGCTGTGCAGCCCATACGGCTAGGCCGCGCATGGTTCTATACATAATGCCAGGCCATGCTATGCCGCCGCACAACTGTGGTAACAAGCTTACGTTATCACAGACTACTCACATGCCAGTAAAGTCTCTCTTTGATCTCTTGACAGAAAATCTCGAACAACGTGATGTTGTGGAATTCTTTCACGCTCCCGCTATGGTATTTTCTGCGTCGAGCGAACGTTTCGTCGACCTGCAATGATACAAAAACATACTGTTTACCCTGATGGGACGCCAGCACGTCGGGAGAAAACAAGGATGGCTCACCTCTACAGTTTTTCCCGGGCCGCGATATTCAGGAGTATGTTCGAAATGTAAACTTAGGCAACCTCCCGGAAAAACTAAAAATCGTTGACTGTCCTATGGACGACTTCGCATTCAAATTCAGCAGCGATGTCTGTATCAGCCGAACGACCTGAAAATATATATAATTAGCCACGGGAACGAAGTTAACGATGTCTTACGGATGTAAAAGACCAACGCCGGTGATTTCTCATACGTCGCTGGAAGTATATATGGCGAAATAGTACATGCCGCTTGGTTGACGATGTCTGTATCAGCCGAACGACCTGAAAATATATATAGAGTAATTAGCCACGGGAACGAAGTTAACGATGTCTTACGGACGTAAAAAACCAACGCTGGTGATTTCTCATACGTCGCTGGAAGTATATATGGCGAAATAGTACATGCCGCTTGGTTGTGCAATCATTCACTTTCAACAAGGGAAGCTGGACATCCTCAAAGAACGTGCTCGAACTGGGAAATGGATCCGTAGCATGGTTGGATTCTAGTTTTGATTTTTTGGCCGGAATTAGAGAGGACGAAGGAGATGAGGCATTTACTGAATTGTCTTTTGAGGATTTGGCGCACATAGAGCTAGGGAAAAGAATAAAATTGCCTTCAAACCACAGAGTATAACCGAAGGCCGTGGCATCGTAGAAGCCGCCGCATAAGGCAGCACCGAAATCCATTCCTGCAGAGGTCAAGCTGAGGCAATATGCGGACATACCTTGGCATTTCGGGCAAGAGGGCAGCGAGGTGGAATTACTGTCAGGCAGCAGGCTTGCAGCCGTTCCTCCTCTCTGGAAAAGATGTAAACAAACAAAAAGACAATTATTGCCATAATTACGACAGCGACGTTGCCAGGGCGGCCCGAGACAGATGAACCTTCGGCCGAGATAGATGGTGACGATTCTTCCATTTAGCAATATAACGATAAATGGAGTAATATACACAAACAGAAATGCCGTGAGGGTTTTATGGGCAGGGAACGGGTCTTATGGCTGGCAAAAACAAGGGCATTTTGAAGGAGTGATCGGAAGTGCGAGGGAAGTTGATAGGAAGCGTCGGGTGTTGCCTACAATGTGAGACAGTACAGCCATGTCGGTGGTTTGCATTATCTGTGCCCTAGCTGGACTGGGGTGGTGAGAGTGCGATTGTGCCAGATCAGAGTGGCAGACTGCCGGTACGCGATGTGTACTATATAAGATCCTGAAGTATAAAAGGGCGTCATGGGAGTTAAGATGAAATCCGGTACTGAAGGAAATTGCCGGAACTGGCCTCACAACCTGCGAGAATGGAATCGGCAGCAGAGCGGGCGCGCAAGAGGCACGGCAGCTGGCGCAACTGAGGAAGGAAGCAAGACAGCAGGAGCAATCCGGTGAGGCAGGATAGCGCGGAGAAGAACCCGGAGGGCGCGCTATATCGCGCAGGCGTCAGCGGCCGCACGAAAGATGGGACCTGGCGAATGCGCAAACATCCTGAACACGTGCGCGATGACACAGTGGACGTCAGTCGACGCATGCCCGGATGCGCGCATGGGAATAACATGCGCAAGTCTCATATAGTAATTCCAAACGAGTACTATTAACTGAACAGTATTCGCGTTTCCAAACGAATGACCTGCCAACTGGTGTCTCTCTGCGAAACTACTGAAAGTAGTACAGTAGACTGGTTACTATCGTTACGTGTATGTTATAAGTGAATGTTATTATGGATTTTGGGAGAACGAAGAAGAATAATAAGATAAGTAATCGTTATTCCGGCGTACCACAATGTAAGAACAAACAGTCAGCGACCATTTTTTTTACATCGAAATATCCGAAAAATATCGAATTACAAAAGGAATGGCTACATATATTGAAATTTGGTAAGCACCCAAGAACACTTTCATTTGTTCTGTGCATTTTCTTAAGATTGATTACATTTTATCAATATCCGAAAAATATCAAATTACAAAAGGAATGGCTACATATATTGAAATTTGGAAAGCACCCAAGAACACTTTCATTTGTTCTGTGCATTTTCTTAAGATTGATTACATTTTATCAGATAATAAAGGTTGACAAATAAATAATATCTAGTTATAAATCTAAAAATAAAGATCCCAAACTGGGCAAAATGATAGATTACCTGCTAGTGAAAGGCGTATCGCGTTGTTTTTAATAAATATGGTTTACGGAAAATTCGCCCCCTGCATTTCGCCTCCGATAATTCGTCCCCTACATTTCGCCCCGAGAACGTTTCGCCCCCAGGATATTTCGCCCCCGGATCATTTCGATAAATATATATATACATACTGTACGCGTTATGTTTCCCGGACCACGATATAGTTTCTCTACATGTGATCTGGGACACACATACATATGTGGTGACGTCGATGTTTTCCCACATCTACGGAGTGCTAATTTTATTTAACAACCTTTCCCGGACCAAGATGTAGTTTCTCTACATGTGATCTGGGACACACATACATATGTGGTGACTTCGATGTTTTCCCACATCTACGGAGTGCTAATTTTATTTAACAACACATCAGAGGGTAAACGAAAACTTTATTACATTTCAGTACCAAAGAACATGGCAGCCAACAACTCGTGCTGCCAATTGAACAAAAAATAAAATATAAATAATTAATAATTAAAATAACTATACAGTGATACCTCGGTTCACGAACACAATCCGTTCCTTGACCCTGTTTGTAATCCGAATCAATTTTTCCCATTGCAATTAATGTAAATCCAAATAATGCGTTTTTTGTCCTAGAAAAAATTTTTAACATGTTTTGGCTTTATGTGTGGAAATAATACAGAAAGGAAATAATATTAGAAGAAAGCTTGTTTAACACTACCTTCACTAACACTTTTAACTTTTTTGGGAGCCATAATACACGATTTTCTATATGAAATCTTAGCCATCCAACGAAATGTTTGATATTTTTTGATAGGGGCAAGTCTTATGATTAAAATAAGGTATGGATGAAGAAAATTAGATAATATTTAAAAAAATTATTGATAAAACACACAGTAAAATATGTAAGTAGTTCAGTCAAATAAATTTATATTTTATTATTTAAACTTTGAGAATTTATTCAATTTTATAAGTTTCTAATATCTGTTTTTGCTGTTTAAGTGTAACGCTTTCCAGTTTTTTTTTTTTTTAACGCTTTCCGTTATTTTTTTCAGTCGGTTACACATTAATTATTGATAAATTGGCCTAATTTGATATATTTATTATAGGAAAGAATTGTAATGTGTATGGGACGATATCTTTAAAACTGTTTAAAATGAATAAATACGAGTGTGTGAGGCAAAAAGTAAATTATAATATAGTTAAATGGTAAAAAGTTGAGAATTTGGAGCAATTTATTGCTAATTTTGTTTTTTATGAAGTCTGACACTCCACAAAAAGTACATTCAGTTAGTAGTAGTTTAATGTGTTCAATATTATGATTTTTGTATAAATTAAACATTAATTTATGATGTATATAATCGATACGCTTCATTATATAATCTGTCCACCATCGATTTATAGATTAATTAATATATGTAAGATGCGTAACAAAATTAATTCAATAAAAATAAATTTTGCGCTTTTTATAATGCATTATTGTTATTTTTTTCTATAATTTACTAATCCAAAATAACGTAGATCATTATCAGAAACCCATTCAAAACAAGCTTCGTCAAACTTATCCTCGAACTTCAATTGGGGACAAACTGTGCTACTGTAACTATAATATGGAATTAAACTTGTTATAATGATATTGCACTTGTTAAGTAATTAACGAATTAATTAAAGATGTAAGCACTTTTCGATACAGTATTAAATGTTTACAAAATACCACACATCAAAAAACGCTTTATCGTTATATAGGAGATTTAAAGCGAAATAAAAAAATACAAAGTTTAATCAGTTGTAATGTTGAGAAAACAAACTTTCCAGAAATATAAAAATGGGTAAAAGCACATCCGTACCTCTCCTATCTGTTACTATACCAATATGACATTACTGCAATTAATACTATTACAGTAACAAGACCTAAATAAAAAACAACAAAGAAAAAATTATTTTGATGATATTTTAATATTAACTGATTTACAGTTAAGGATAATAATAATAACGAAAGCATAGATATAAATATGTAAACAAGATGAAAAAAACAAAATACAAAACTCGCGATGCGAATTGAATGTCGTGAGGAGTTACTTTTCATTTGGGTTGGGTTTTCATCTGCTGATTTTGTGTTGTCTGTAGCCAACAATAGTTCGGTTTTTAGTTTATCTCCTAACTTAAAATACAGAATGAACTAATGCATATCAAAAGAATAGTCAAACTTTTTCAAAATCATATTCTTATTGCCTTAGAGGTATTGCATACAAATTCGAGTTTTAAACAATAATAATGTGCATTTATTATATTAAAATCATCCTGTGATGGGCTCCATAAGTGGCCGCCGCCAGATACAGAATATCCCATGAGGATATGGCGGCTTAATATAACTAACCTAACCTAACCTGCCATCCTGTGATAGGCTCCATAAGTGGCCGCCGCCAGATACAGAATATCCCATGAGGATATGGCAGCTTAATATAACTAACCTAACCTAACCTGAACAGTATAGCATAGTCAGGTCAGTGATGGGCTGAGTCAAGGTCTCACGAGTTCGAAACATGAACGTAGAGAAGAATTTTCTCAGAAGACTGATTTAGAGTGGCAAGGAGGCAAAGGAAGGTAAGTAGGTAACTATTTATTTATTTATGTTACAATTAAGATCAAATTATGTTATAAGTAAACAAAACACTGATCTTACTTATCAAAGGTCTCACGAGTTCGAAACATGAACGTAGAGAAGGATTTTCTCAGAAGACTGATTTAGAGTCGCAAGGAGGCAAAGGAAGGTAAATAGGTAACTATTTATTAATGTTACAATTAAGATCAAATTATGTTATAAGTAAACAAAACACTGATCTTACTTATCAAAGTACAAGAAACAATTGAAAAATACAAAATTTAAACAAAAAATAACAACTTAATAAATTAAAATTATAACATATAATTAAACAGGTAAGTGGGAATGCGGCGATAGGGTGTGAAGTGGGAATAAGGCGATAGGTAAGTGGGTATGCGGCGATAGGGCGATAGGGTGTATTGGGTAACGAATGAACGTACAGAGATTGTTTGCCCAGACGTGCATGTTTTTATGCTTGCGTCAGCGCTCAACCTGACAAATCTTTTTTTGGACTGCCCCAAAATACAGAACCCTGTTTGTATCCTATTCACCCCCAAAAAATGAAATTCTTTTTTTTTGCCTGCTACGAGGCAACGCGACGACCACGGGACGGAACGCGCTCTCTGCAGGCAGGGCAGTTCGATTATTACCACTTAGACCAGGGGTCTCCAAACTTTTCGCCATGAGGGCCACATTGGGTACTTCAGCACTGTTCAGCAGGCCGTAACAAAAAATAAAAAATAAAACTCTATAACTAGATATATGTGTTTTATTGAAAGCAAATAAACCGATATAATAAGTACAGATATAACGAAATAAAAAAGTTACATCCATTCGAATATAACTTTTTTATTTCGTTTTGAATTCTTTTAAATTGCTTTCTTCGTTAGTCCATTTTAATCGATCTTTTACAGTCAGAAAGACAGTAACTATGATTAAGGTTGCTTTTTGCTATTCGGAAATATATTTTGAACACTATTTAATTAATGTATTTAAAATCTATCAACACCCCGTGTTTTTTTGCGGATTCTTATTGAAAAATTAGTCGAATTGGCGGGCCGGATAAAATCATATTGCGGGGCGTAGTTTGGAGACCGCTGGCTTAGACGGTAAAGAATTAATCAAGTCAGCTCAAATTTTATGCTTAGTTTTTTAATTTTTCAGTCAGTGTTTGAATCGCAAAATATGCAGAATAGTTACATGAAAGCAATTAAAAAATTACTTCCCTTTCCAACTTTTCTAAACATTTAATGCTAATTTTAGTTTGTTCTGCATTTCTGTGCAAAAGAATAATTATAAACGATTTCATAACAGACCCGATATTCTATTTTAAATACCATTTTTAATAATAACTTCCATCAACTTCATTTAACAATGATAAAGTAGTTATTACTGTGTGCTGTGTTTCAGTTTTTGCTGTGTAATATAAATTTATATAAAATCTTTTAAAAGATTTATGTAAATTTATACACTCAGTCATTGATTTACATGGTAGATACGTTCCTGGAAAAATCGTGCAAACCGAAACCGTGTAAAACGAGACGCAGAATTCATACAAAATAGAAGGATATGTTCAATTAAACCGTAAACCGTGTAAATCGATCTAAAGAAGATAATGAAAAGTCGAGGATATGTTCTTTATAACCGTGTAAAATGAGATAAGGATTAAA
>AYEL01088336.1:0-18948 GCA_000484575.1 Olivierus martensii
CACAGAACTCTCTCAAGAAATTAAGCGTCTCTGGGGAATGCAAAAGGTAGTTATAGTACCCATCATTCTCTCCTCCACAGGAGTAATCCCTCATACATTACACAAAAGCCTCAAAACACTAGATCTACATCCAAAGACATACATAACACTACAAAAAGCATCTCTACTCAATACATGCAACATAGTAAGAAAGTTTCTCAACACTGACACAGACAGTTAACTCACAATTAAACATCACAAGTAGCTATGTCTTGACTCGTGTCCGACATAGCACTTTGACCCGGAAATATTCCGGGCCCACATTGATAATAATAATAATAATAATAAATAAGCGTGTGAAGTTCATGTTTCTGCATATGTGAGAACTCCTGGGGCCGGAAGTGCCATCATTACCATTTTCTCTCGCTTCGAATCTTTAATCGCGTCTTTTAGAAAAATAAATTTCATTATAAATTTTGTTTTAAATTATCATATTTTACTTCCTATTCATGTTTGTATACTCCTTTTTGTTATTTCACTTTAATTTCTGGCTTTTTCGATCGAAAAATGTTGGCTGTACCCCGGTGTGAGAGTTCAGTATGCATTCGGTGCGTCGAGGTTATATAAAACGTTGTATTTTTATTTCAGAAATTGTAATTATTTTTATTTTAAGGTAATAATTATTACCTATATAATTGAAATCGGTAAATCGATAGTTTTTTAGTTGCCAATTTTATGTAAAGAAAATATTTTCTTTACATAAAATTAAAAAAAAAAAATATAGAATTAAAAAAAGAAAATATTCAAAGTTTGTCTTGAGAAAGAAAAAAACAAAAACATTGTATACAAGGATGTGCTAAATAAATGAAAAATCTCAATTTGATAGAAAAGAAAAAATGCTTATTTTTTGTTGTATTTAGGGCAGCGGTCGGCAACCGTATAGATATTGCGGGCACTAAATTCGCAATTTAAAATTTCGCGGACCACTAACATAATTTTTAAAATTACGAATTATTTAAGAGCATTGCGTATGATACACATATAGTCTATACTTATTTATTAAATTTTATTATTTTATTAAATGAGTTCAGCGAATTTAAATGATATCTGAATTTCTTTGCGGACCATTAAAATTACGCCACGGACTACCAGTGGTCCGCGGACCACCGGTTGCCGACCGCTGATTTAGGGTATGTAGTACTCTAAATACAACAAAAAAGAAACATTTTTTCTTGTATTCATTCATAAATATAGAACTACTAGTAGCCAAGGGCTAACTAGTAGTTCTATATTTTATGAAACTATTTTTCAATGTCACGCTGCAAAACTGATTAGCGCTTTACATCGCAATTTGCATAATTCCCTCGCCTCAATGTCATTTATAGTCCCAAATCTATTATGCCCTTCCTTAATAACGTGAATGTATGGATACTTAGAAATTGTTTTTTTTTCTGAAATCATACAACTATATAGTATCCCATTAAAAACATCTTATATGTGGTCCGCGGACCACCGGTTGCCGACCGCTGATTTAGGGTATGTAGTACTCTAAATACAACAAAAAAGAAACATTTTTTCTTGTATTCATTCATAAATATAGAACTACTAGTAGCCAAGGGCTAACTAGTAGTTCTATATTTTATGAAACTATTTTTCAATGTCACGCTGCAAAACTGATTAGCGCTTTACATCGCAATTTGCATAATTCCCTCGCCTCAATGTCATTTATAGTCCCAAATCTATTATGCCCTTCCTTAATAACGTGAATGTATGGATACTTAGAAATTGTTTTTTTTTCTGAAATCATACAACTATATAGTATCCCATTAAAAACATCTTATATGTAAAAAAATAAGCCAAGTACAGTATTACCGAAACAGGATATTTGTGAAAATTTAGATCGGTTATTTTAATTGTTGTTGTTATTATTATTTTCTTAAATCGTCAAACAAGTACGATTTTTAGCATACGAATTCGAATATACAGTATTAAAGTATTTTGTACATAGTATATGAACAGTGATACATTGGCATTTAATTATTTTTCAAATAATTTTTTATCTAATGTGTACTTTTGAAAAAATAAGTTACCCCAGGTGATCTGCGAAACAGTGAATTGGTAAGCCCTGATATACTTAATTATATAAATTCATTTATACATATGTTTTTGATATTAAAACTATCTTTGAAGAAAGATATTGAAAAAATAAGATGACTATAGTGAAAAATCTCCGTCGGAACATAAAGCCAATATGAAATAAATCGATGAGAAATGAGGATGAGGGTATTTATTATTCAAGAGAACTTTTTTAATCTCGGGAATTTTTAGATATTTAAAAATTTTAAGATTTATGCAAATTATTTTTGTCCTGAAGATTTGTGAAAGTTTAGCTAATTAAAAAAAAATAGTTTTAAATTTTTTCATGCTAATTATTTTAGACAATTCGAATATTGGCCGTAGATACCAGTCTGAATTTGACTGGTGACCCATGGCTCTCCGTACTGTCTTCGGAAGAACCGAAGGAGGCACGAAAGGTCATATCGGCTTCAGCCATACAACATTTAAAAATAACAACAGCTACATGAAGATATTCATGCTGAACAGTTATTCGATTGTCGCATCCGCGCTTGCATAACAAGCTTTTTCACTTGACACTACACAATTACACAATATTAACACGTGCTTCCCAAAAACTAACTTCTGTGTCTACGTCCCGGGAAATGGAAATATTCAACTAATCGTTACTAATTGGGGGCTGAAGAGGTAATACTTGCACATGACAAAAACATTGATTTTGAAAAATTAAAAACTAATTCGAAAATCATTTTGTAACAGATTAATTAAATAAAGATCCATCTACTGAAATACTGAAAAAGATACATCATTAATATGTACTGTACAGGATAATCATTTATAGTTATAATTACTCAAACATTATTCTGAATATATAACTGTAAACCGTAGATAGAATGAAATTTTTTCACAATAATTTAAAACTTATTCACGTATTGGATTCTAAAAACTCACAACTTTGGAAAAGATTTTTAATTTTATCCACTTCATCAAAGCGTTATGGGATTGGTGTTAATACCTTTCTATCAATACGTTTAACGTGCTTCATTTAGAATTATAGACATTTAAATTTGATTAAGTGTTTTTAATTGGACTTAATACATTAAGTGTATATTTTCGAAGTGTAAGAAATCAGAGGACTTAATGAACAAAACACACAGTGATTTAATGGATTTAATGTTGCAATTATTAATGTAAAAGATTAATACTATTGTAATATAACAGAATTTAATTTAGACATTACGCTTTCGAAGAAAATAATCGTTTTAAAACTTATACAATTTAAAACTCTTCAAGGAAGATAGCGCACAATGTAAAGTAAAATAAAATAAATTAAGTATAAAATTTCACTGTTTTCCATTAGAGAGAACAGCGAAATTTTATATTTAAGGTGGATATAATATTATAGAAATGCTAATCAATATTTAAACTGTAAATCTAATATTAAATAACAATGTGGAGAGAAATTTTCATATAGTAAAGATTGAATGAGATTTCATGAGAATTCAATTTAAAAATTATGAATGAGAATTCAATTTAAAAATTAGTTTATTCCTGAGCATACAATATTTATTTCGACATTATAATTTGATTCGCCTTAACATATATAAATACAAAGGTTCAAAAACTTATTTTACTATCAAAATATTTTTATTGAGAATAATAAAATATAAATTACCTACTGCCAATGAACTTGTGCATATTTTTATATCGATTTTAATTATAACGTTTTATTTTTCGTATTAAAAACTAACGAAACTTTCAAATCATATTTATTTATTTATTATTATTGTATTTAGATATTAAACCATAACAGAAATAATATTAAACTTACCACATTTTAAATATTTGAATTTAAAGAAACGAAAAATTTTAAATTGTAATAATGTTATATATAAGGATTTATAATAAATGAATATATTGAGTTAAAATAAATGCTAGACAATATTAATTGAAAAAAATCTTCATGAACAAATCATCAAATCTTTTGTAAAGATTTATCTCATTTGTTAGTTTAAATTATTAAGTAAAAAACTTTAAAGTTTCCATAATTTTTCACTTCATTTTATAATTATATGTAAACTGTATATAAATTAATAAAGTTTTGTTTAAAATCATAAATGACTATTATATATGCTAGTTGTGCATAACTATTGTGTGATATAACGTAAGTACTGTATTAAATGTGCGTTTATAAATTTATACTAATCAGTAAGCGCAACTTATATAACTTACGTTTGGCATAAATTGATTTTAGAAATAATTAGACAATATCTAAATGCTTCAAAATGTTTCATTATTCTGTTGTTTAATTCATTGTTTACGAATTAAATATTTTTTAAAATACAACGAAATATCTTTAAAAAATCTTTCATAGCATCTTAATTACTAACTTTCGGCTTATCTTAAGTATTGTACAGATAAGCCGCAAGTTGCACTTAGCTTTAAAGCTCTGGATATAGAAAGTACCGCAAACTAGCGTCGTCTGCTTACTCGCCTCCATGTTTATCCTTCCTGGATTTCAGTGACAATTGAATATACGCGTTAAAACGTAACTGCTTTGCATTTGGTATTGGTTGGAAAAACAAAATGAAATGGAAATCAATGGGTTATAATTCAAATGCTTTGATTTAATCATAAGCACACTTTTTAGTAAGAAACGAAAGAAAATAAAAACACTCAGAAGTAGAGAAATATAATGAATTTTGATTTACAAGGAATTTTTTTTTAATTTCTGAAATTATTTTTTTTTATCTTATGCCAATATTTTAAGTAAGAATTGGAAATAAAATATTTTGAAATATGCAAATTTAATATATAAAAATCCAAATTACTATTATTTCCTGTATATTTTATTCAACGATTGAATTGATTTTTAAAACAAGGTTAAAATTCTTGAAAAATCAGTAACACAAACTTCAAAATATGTGTTATAAAGCTACCTCATAGTTAAACAAAATGTGTAGTCTATCATGGAACAAATACCAATGTGAAACTTTCTGAAGCTATTTTTCTTAAGTAAAATTTATGCCATCGATTAAAAGTTTATTCCCACATATTTATTAAATTGTGATGAATTTTATTTAATTATATTATGACATACGGTAATCTATATCTGAATTTTTGCATTAAGTAGAAGAGCCTATTTTATAATAATATATTTTTACATTGAATTATGTTTTATATTATTTGTTGTTGTTAACTTAAAAAATTATTTTATTTTAGATTTAACAAGTTTTATTGATACAAAACAATATATTTAATCTTTATTCTATGAATAAAATAATGGTAGAAGAATGCTAAATGATTGAATGCTTTGATTTAATCATAAGCACACTTTTTAGTAAGAAACGAAAGAAAATAAAAACACTCAGAAGTAGAGAAATATAATGAATTTTGATTTTAAGTATATATAATTCTGATTTCATCTTGACTCTAATTTAATTTTATTATATGAATTAATTTTAGTCAAAATATCTGTTAATGTAGAATTTTGTATTCTAGTTATCTAAAAATTTAATAAAATAAAGACAGTTTCTTTACTATATTAACAAGTAAAATTGATTAAAAATAGATTATAAATAAATTTTAATATTATTTAGTACAAAACTATTTGTTTTCATTACACGATAAAATACGATTTGCTGTTACCTATTATAACTATTTGTTTACTATTTGTTAACTACTCCAATAGTGCTATTTGCACTATTGGAGCTTCGCGTGGTTTAGGACGAAAAGGGAGGTATGAGTCACGTGACGTATCACTATCCAATGGGCAGCCGTAAATAGCGGCAACAGCCGGGGAAAACGAATGCGGTACTTTCTATAATCTATATCCAGAGCTTTACTTAGCTTTAGTTCATACACCCATCTAGTGACAAGTACATGAAGTTGGTTTTTATCAAATTATTGTATTAGTCCATTCAAATTGGAATAAAGCCCTCTCTGAAGATAGCAGTATCTAATGACTCACAATTTGCAAAATACGTTCAGGCATTCTGAAATGAGCACAGAAAAATAAATCGGACAATTTTAAATTATTGTATTAGTCCATTCAAAATGGAATAAAGCCCTCTCTGAAGATAGCAGTATCTAATGACTCATAATTTGCAAAATACGTTCAGGCATTCTGAAATGAGCACAGAAAAATAAATCGGACAATTAATTTTATACATAAAACATAGTGTATAGCTACTTGTTTATAATTTGAGATTAACTTGATACAAATATGTTAACGGATTTTCCATTTTTTATTTTTTGAAAGGTTTGGTTTCGTCTTAATTATAACAAATCAATAATTTGGAAAAATCAATTTCGTTTATTATCCCAAGATGGCGCCAGTTGTTAAAGCATATGCGTACATGATTATATTCCGACAGCAATTAAATTATGCTCATAGTTACCAGTTTGGCTGAAAGATTCAATCGATATCGAGTTGCAGATTTTATATATTTTATCATAATATAATATTAACAGATATCAATTCAAAAAACATATTTTAATACAATATTATAAAATAAACAAAATATGAAACGACCTGAATTATTTAAGCGTTGGGATTTTATTAACCCGAGTATGGCTTGTAGATAGATAAACTAATTTGTAATGTAATTTTATTCAAAATCCGCTTAATTGGGGCAGAGCAGCCGTGTAATTGGGCCAGATCTCAAAGAACGGAAACAAAACTAATAAACTAATATATAATTTAAACGCTTAATTGGGACAGTAGCAGAAAAGGAATTTTCAATTTTTGATATATTTTAGGGATTTTTCGAAAGTATGGCAACATTACGTACACTAATATTTGTTGTGTGCTTTCTTAAAAAATCCTTATATTAAAATTTATAACAACATTTTATTGTACGGGTAATTTTTCAGATTAAATCTTTCTACAAGACAATATAGACTAACATAATGGAGTGGGTCATTTCTTTGAGTCCTATTACATACACATCGTCGACACACTGTCGTCGCACTAATATAAACATCCATTCTTTTAAAATTTATAACAACATTTTATTGTACCGGTAATTTTTCAGATTAAATCTTTCTACAAGACAATACAGATTAACATAATGGAGTGGGTCGTTTCTTTGCGTCCTATTACATACACATCGTCGACACACTGTCATCGCACTAATATAAACATCCATTCTTTAGTAAAATTACAAGTAAATATCATCGTTGATAAATAATACATAACAATACTGTATTTGTAACACTATAGCTGATTCGCAACACTAGCGTGATGAGAATTAGTTATCTATCGTCGTAAGTCTCGCAAGTGTGCGTCTACTTAAGAGTCTACCGTTACCGTACCTAGCGATATTCATTTAGTGTCGATTTTATTTATAATTTTTAAATCTTTGCCAAGATATCAAAAAATGATTTTACACTTTCGAGTAAAATTGCTTTGGTGGATAAAATTGAACGCCAGCCATTTAATACAAGCCATCGTAGACTCGCTGAAATAAACTAAATCTACTGTAGTGCATCTCCTACAACAAGAAAATCAATTGCGTGAGGAGTGGGCATTACAGACGCGTCTCCTATAACAAGAAAATCAACTGTGTGAGGAATGGGCATTGCAGAAAGAAATTTCGGGAATATCCAAAAGAAAGCGTGATGGAAAAGATTCAGAAGTCGAAGACGCATTAGATCAATGGATTTCTATAGTTAGCGGGCGAGGCATGAATATCGGCCCAGTGTTGAAGATGGAGATCGGTAAAAAACTAATAATTAGGTACGGTCCAGTGTTGAAGATGGAGATCAGTAAAAAACTAATAATTAGGTACAGCCCATATTGAAGACGGAGATCGGTAAAAAACTAATAATTAGGTACCTGTGTTAAATACGAAGTCAGAGGAATCGGTAAAAAACTAATAATTAGGTAACTATTTTAATAAAGAATTAAAATAGGTACCTAATTATTATTTTTTACCTATTATTTATTTACCTACGAATTACATATTTTATTTTAGAATTTATTATTACTTCGTTTAATTGGGGCAGCGCTTAATTGGGCCAAAATGGCTTAGTCCCAACCTTCTAATTAAGCGGATTCCACTGTATATTATTTATTTTCAGCATTTATAATGGTAAATTTAATTACAGTAGTGATAACTCTAAATCAAGACTGATAACTGTTTATTGATAATGAATGATGTTGCGAATACTTTATATACTTACATCTTTCCTTAATAAATAGAATAAAATAGATATTAACTGCAAGAACTTATTAAAATACAGTATTCACTATAATTATTTGAAAATATTAGTTACTAAATAGCTTCCATGATTTATTATTAAAAAATAAATGTTAATTTAATACTTAATCATTCGTAAGAAAGTTTGAAAGAAGAAAAAAGCTGAAGTGAATGCGATATCTGTAATGAGTTAGTAAAATTTCTATATGATTTTTAACATCATAAAGTACAGTATTGATCATTCCCCATATTTATCACAACATTATGATAAACAGTACATTATATTAATAAATTTCATAATATTTGTTTTATTTAATTTTTACTGTTAGTCGCTTCTAATCATTGATTGTTTTATTTCATCCAAATTTTCGAGTTTTATTCAATAATTTATCTGTGAATTCTCAACAAGTTACTAATATTAAAAAAAAAAAAAATGAATATTTCAGGATGTTATAAACAAAATCAATTATCCTGCCAAAGTTTTACTTTTGTATTCATTTGTTAGTAAAGACGCCAACACAGGTTAGGATTTTCTTCATATATATATTGTATATAAAAAAATGTTTAAATATTTAAAATGGAGTCTTTAGGATAAGACTGGAGTACATTATATCAATATTGAATGTTTAATTTATCTAAATTTGTGTTATAATTTGCCTATATCTGAAATGTTTTTATACTGTGAAATAAAATAATATAAAAGTGATTTTAGATTTGCCAATTTTTTGTCAATATATGCAATATGCATATGTTAACTTAAAAAATATTTACATATTTAAATCATTATATAAGCAGAAATTTTTTTTTATCAGGCTTATAGATGTTTATAATGTCCATAAAAATATTTCAAATGAATATGATATCATTTAACTTCAGTAAACTATTTTCAAGATATAAAATAATAAAAAAATCAAACGTTTATTAGTATCAAAATTAACAACTAGGTATCTAGTGTAATAAAGAATATATTTAGACGATAAAATTATCTTCGTATATTTAATAGAACGAAATACCAAATTTTCATTCTATTTTTGTATAGATAATATAATATTTAGACTTTTCAAAAATATTTTATTAATTACTTTTTATTCACGAAATACAAACCTTCACTATTTAATTTTATTTGCGAATTGCTCTAAACTGACTTAGGTACAACACTTATAAGTAAATTACTTCAAAAAGAAATTTGATTCTATTATTAATCAAAAACATAATTAAAAATTTATTAATTAATAATACATCAAAAGATCAAAGTGTAAAAATAATATTCCTTAGTTTGTTAAATAAATAAACAGCACACAAAAGCATTCAAATAAACAACTTGAGGGCGATTATTATTTTTTTTTTATAGATATTGACCGCGAAATTAATCGTGATTATTACTATGAAACAAATTAATTTTAGAAATGTATATATTTTAATGATTTTTAAAAACGTTAGAAAAGCAATATATCAATTTGTTCTGAATATAAAAATTGTCTGCATCGAAAAAAATCGAAAGAGAATCGATCGCATTGTAACAATTATGTTAAAATCGATTTAATGAATTTTTTCATTCAACAGGAATTATAACTCGTTAAAGGTTGACGTTGATAAATTACAATTCAGTATGATTGAATTGAAATAATATATAGATAAACAATTACAGTCGATTCCGCTTAAGTGGGCCACTGGTTAATTGGGACAGCCGCTTTTTTGGGCCAAATCTCAAAGAACGGAAAATAAACTAATAAACTAATACATAATTTAAGAGTAGCAGAAAAGGAATTTAGTAATTTTTGACATATTTTAGGGATTTTTTTGAAAATATGTCAACACTACATACACTATTATTTGGCAATAAATAGCGTGATGTGAATCAATCATCTATCGTCGTGCGTCTGGCAAGTATGCGTCCGCTTAAGTCTACCGTTACTACATACTGTACCTAGCTATATTCATATACAATGTCGATTTTAACTTTAAAATTTTTAAATCTTTGCCAAGATGTCAAGAAATGATTTTACATTTTCAAGTAAAATTGCTTTGCTGGATAAAATTAAAAAAAACCAGCCATTTAAAAGGCTTACAAGCTATCGTAGACTTGCTGATATAACTGGTGTACCAAAATTTACAATAGCGCGTCTCCTACAACAAGAAGATCAACTGCATGAAGAATGGGCATTACAGAAAGAAATTCCAGAAACATCCAAAAGAAAGCGTGATGGAAGCGATCCAGAAGTCGAAGAAGCATTAGATCTAAAATAGAGAATCTAAAAAAGTTTATTCTTATGCAAAAGTATAAGTTTCTACGATTAAATAAAATTAATACAGAAAAATTTTGAATCGTTCATTGAAATATTTAAAATTTTAATCGTTATAAAAGATTAAAGCTTTATTTTTAAGGCATTAAATGATCGTGCAATCGCTTCATAAATCAAATAAGATTTATTGATATTCCATAATTTTTCATATATTAAATTGCACTAGACTTATATAATAACCATTAAAATTGTTTTCTTTATGAGTGAAATCCATTATATCCAATTTATAAAAATCTATATTGTTTATATTCTCGAGATCGAAAATTCTAAATTTGTTTACTTAAGTAACATCAGTTAATGGTAGATTATAAGTAATTTCATTTGAATGGATAATGCGATGCATTCTTCTTGATAAAATCAATCTATATTCTGCTTTAATGGCATTTCCTTATTAGACTTGGAAGAGGTTCATTCGGGTGAGTCATTTGATGTTATAAATATATTATTTAGGATAAGAAACATTTGGCGTAAACTTAATTTTGGTCCTTAAAGAACACGAACAATAGAAGGAATAAAATTATTTTTATATGCATATAATTATAATCGTTCAAATATTTAATGTAAAAAAGAATTATTAAGAAAGCTATTATTTCTTGAGCACTGTGGTTTAGTTCGTAATTTAGTATATTTTTAATTATTTTTATAGATGCTATCCTGTGTTTAGAACATGGAATTCATCACGAATTGCGATTGTATTCGTTCGCAAAATATGAAAGAAATTTTATTCGTGTGTTGGCCCTGCATTCTTCGAGAAGTTCACAATATTATGAAACTATCCGGATTAAATTTAGGCAAATGCAGCGGAATTTATTCTTACTATAATGTATTTGTTACCATTTTTCTGCTCTCTTTTTCTTTGTTTATTTTTGCATTATTTCTCATGCAGTATTTTGATTTTTATGCAGATTTTTATATATTAAGTAATCTTAGACACATTTTCGAAAATAGCATTAACGATATATTATTGTTAGGATCAACTTATGGGATATTTATAACGGCTATTTGTGCTTTGTTCAATTTTACTTCACTCGCTACAAAATCCGAAAGAAAAACTCGCATTTTCTGGAACAAAAGCTACAATCAAAAAACCAAGCTCTATTCTCAATATCTGGAAAGATCTATTATTAGAGTTCAAAAATTCACATGCAAAATATTTATTTCTCTTGTTATGATAATTATGTTTTTTCTTCTTGTTAGAATATCCATTGAATTCTATACTTTCTTTAGTCACTTTCTAGAAATTGAAGCTTGGATTTTGACAATTTGTATATTCTTTTATACTTTCTACATATGTATGATCACAATTTCAACAGAAACATACATAGGTATAGTTTGTTTGGCTCTGAAAAAGAAATTCGATGAAATATATTACCATTTTAATTATATTTTGAATAATTCAGAAGATGTTAGTTCTCTAAAAGCCATACAAAATCGTCACTACAATATTTGTTTAATGGTTAATGCAGTTGACATTCTGCTTAGTAATATATTATTTCTGTTATACGCTCTTTTCATTCCTTTGCTATTTTTATGCTTGAAAGGACTTTTCAAACACAAAAAATTAGCTGCTAAAATTATAATATATTTACTTACGAACGTATCATTTTTCTCAATAATATTAATTACTCTTCTGGCAGGATGGACTTCTATTGCAGTAAGTAATTCAATTATTATTATTTTTTTAAACAAAATATAAATTAATGATTTATAATTTTTTTTTTTTTAAATAGGCACATAGAATTCGATATTTCCTTATTGAATTAGCAGACAGGGAAATACCTTCTAGAGAACGAATTCAGGTAAGATTATTTTTATAAAGACGTTTCTTGTATAAAAGACTAGTAAATAGTTCTGAGAAAATGTAGAAAAATCCTAAATTATGACTTTTTTCAATAGAAACTTTTATTTTAATTATGGATAAAATTTATTTAATTGATAGAAGTTTAAATACTTCAATCAAATAATCAATCTCTTCTTACAAAACTCATCTGGAAAATATTTTATAAATTTATTTATGAATGATAAAAATATTAAATTGAGTAATATTAGAAATAAAAAATTAATATATATTAATTAAATAATATATGTTATAATTGTATATTTTTATCATAATTATAAATACTATATACTGCTATTTTTTGCCACGTGATGGGTGTTGACATTGAGTCTGAAGGACAGTAATGTATAGAAACAATATGGCGAATGTAATATACCATCATATTAAATGTAAGTTTATATATTTAAAAATATACAGCAATTTATATTTGCAGGTTAATATATATCTAAACCGTTTGAAAGGACCTATCATTGGATTATCTTGTATGGGAATTTTTGTTATTACCCCAAATACATTAACCGCTGTGAGTAGCATTTAAAAAAATTATGTACTATTCTGTAATATTATTCGATTTATTTCTTGATTTTTTATATCATAATTTCATAATTGTTTTAATTATAAATTGTAATTGTCAATGATAAAAAATATTTTCATTGCAGGTTTTCAGTTTATTATTGACATATCTATTGATGTATTACCAGTTTGAACAACAAAAAACATATACTTCAAACTTACAACAAAATTCAGAGAATTGATAAATGATGGATATTGAATGAGCACTTATTTAAAAGTTTTAATATAAAATATAATTTATTTTTTATATTTATATTGAATGTTTTACCTATAGTCATTTATCTAGTTTAATAGAAAATCTGATGTTTGTTATCGAGTTCTTTTTTTTCTATTATTTAATTTAAACAATAAAGTTGTTTTTATATATAATTTTAAAAAATTACATTTAGATATCTATCAAAATATTGTAATATTCAAGAAAATTTCAAATTGCTCATATCAATGGACAAGTTTTGTAGATATTCAAACCTTTCAAAACAATTTCTTTAATCGAAATAGGCTAAATCAGAAAATATTTAAGTATACTTACCATTTTTTGCATCGAACCATCTGTGTGTGTTTTATGTTCATTTCGTCTGTCCACAAACTATTTCAAGAACCAAATATCATGAAGCATCCAAATTTTAAGGTATTGTCTTTTGGGACTCAAGAATATAAGCATGTAAATGGGTTTCCAAATGATGCCATTATAACATCTCTGCTCGTTATACGATTTCGAAACTTTAAAAAATTGATATTTTTGAAACCATTTGTATCAAATGAATGATATTATATTAATTTGAAAGCTTTTGATCATATTTTGAGAAATATGACTTTATATAATCACTTTATCCATCTGTTTATTATCATTTTATTTGCAAAATTAAAAAAAAAAACATTGCAGTAAATTATAATTTTATAGTTTATTCCTAATTAATCAAAAAATAAATTTTAAAAGTTCCTATATAATTCTCTTACAAGATGGAGATCATTTAAAATTTTAAAATTTATCTGGAACTGTTTATCATGCATTGATGATAATGTGCTCATCTGAAAGATTTTTTCCTATATAGCTTATAACTGAAAAGGAATATTTGATATCTAAAATGTTGTTTATCGCCAATAAAAGTTTTTATTAATATTTTGGAATTGCGTAATATCAAAGAACTGAATGTATTTTCAGAAATAGTCAGTAGTATAATCTTAAGAACTTTTATTCTATTAATATTATGTAATTAATAATAACTCTAGATAAAATTGATGAAATTAAGTTTAAACTTTATTTAAGATAGTAGAAAAAAGTATGGTAGTATTTAAGAGAGTTTTTAATAAATATATCATTTAAAAAATAATAATCTAGTCAAATTGTAATTAGAGATATGTAGATCTAAATTGTTCTTTTGTATATTTAATAAAGAGTTTTTACGCTGCTTAATATTTAAAATTTTTATTTCATTTTATCCGTACAATTTTTCTCCAAAAATAAGTAAAATCTATTAAATTAAATATAAGCAAATACTTTTGATATTAATAAAATTAATAATGTTAGTTAGTATGTAGTAACATACAGGTAAGCAAACTCCTAGTATATTATTGGAGAATCCAGAATCTGAACATACTGATCCTTTTTTTATAATCTTTTTGATACAACTTATTTGAATAACATGTAATTGGTATTATATCAGACACATGTTGATAGAATACACTATAATTTTAATGCCGAAAAAATTATGAAACTTCCAAATATTATATAATAAAATAATAACAATAATGGAAAAATATGATTATTCAATCAAATAATATGTTCATATTATCAAGTTTAAAAATCTAAATTTTAGCAAGATGGGTTAGAATTAAATATTTTTATATAAAGCTGAAAATAAATTTATGTAAAAAGTATAAATTCAAAAAAAGTTTATTCTTATCAAATTTAAAAAAAATAACTGTTTAAATAATGAATATAAATCAATTTTGAATATTTTCTGTTTTTAATTGGCCAAACTAAAAATAACAAAACAGTGTGTCAAAATTAAATAAAAGGTATAGTATTTTTTATTTTATTTTATTTATTTTGACATTATTATTACTTAAACAATTTAAACGATGCATTAGAATTACTGTATTATAAAGAGAAAAATTATATATAAAATTCTAAACAAATTTTAAATTCACCTCAGTTGAATTGCTATAAAAATCATAATTAATGCAAATAATGAAATATTTCGATTGATAATTATTCCAGAAAGAATTTTTATGAATTAATTTATCTTGAATTTTTACAAATCCTACATAAAACCGAGTTGATGTTTCTGTATTGTAAAACGGAAGTCAAAATTGTGAAAATTTATGTCTCTAGTGATTCGATTATTATATTTTTGATCTTATTTTATGACTGTCTGTGTGAATACAGTATTTTCATTTCAATGAACATTATATCAAAGAAAAATGTGGAAGTTTACAGGTATGAAACTGCGATAATGATTCTGAAATACTTTTTTAAGTTTACTTGAGCTTTAAAGTCTTTATGACTTATATTGTGTATTTGAAAAAAATTTTAAGATTCTAAAATTAATAACTCAGATAAAATCATTTCTATCTAAATTAATCAGTCAGATAGAAATTATTATTTTTTATTTGGATATTATGATCATATTTGAGCTAAAAGATTTAAAATATTTTTTCTAATCGAAGTTCTTTTGCATCAAAAGAAACTATTTATTACTACAATCTAAATTATTATTATAAAATTTATAAATTAAGCAGAAATTATTTTATAATAACAAAACTATTTGACTAAATTTTTATATAATATAAATTTAAATTAAATTTTAAAATTTTTTTTATTTTATAAATTATTAAATAATTATTATTTTAAAAAATATTACTAAAAAAAAAAGAAAATAAAAATTTGATTAAATTTATTTATTTACTATTTGAATTTAAAAAATAATAATCAAAAGATCAGTTGTGTGACCTAAATGGTGAAATTTATGGTTAAGCTAATAACAGTATAGCATTAACGGGCGATTCCACCAATGACATTTAATCTCAAATTCTATAAATCCATGATTTATTTAACTTAACATACAAATGCCGATTTAGAAAAAAATCATTTCATTAACAAAGTTCAAATTGAAGTTAACAAATCTCGAATTTAGTTTATTACACAGAATGCTATTGGTCAATTTTGTTTTATCCCATGTTACATGGCGCAAGTTAGTAATGGCCTCTTGGTAATGGCGTACAGTATGAGCGTTCCGAAGATTTGAAGACGGAAGTTTTGTGAAATTAAAAAATCAATAATAATAGATTTAGTTGGACATATTAGGATATTATCGAAAATAAAATAAATACTGTAACAATGTAACAATGTTTGAAACAGCTTCAACTTAAGATCGTTTAATTTAATAGTAGCTATTAAGTCGGGTGGATGCGAGAAAAAAAAATGTTCAACAATTATTTAGGACTACTAATGAAAATTGAAACAACTGAGTTATTGCTCAAACATAAAACATCCGAAGTGACCTTAATGTTTCTTTTAGTTTCTAGATATAAAATTCGCTACTAAAAATGTTCAACAATTATTTAGGACTACTGATGAAAATTGAAACAACTGAGTTATTGCTCAAACATTAAACATCCGAAGTGACCTTAATGTTTCTTTTAGTTTCTAGATATAAAATTCGCTACTAAAATCGTCACTATTAGCCATATTTTCGCTGTAATCGGAGGGTTTACCTATTCAACTGCCAACTTTTCTTGTTTAAACTATCGTTTATGCCAACTATGCTTAACTGATGTCGAAGAAATACAGTACATTTTGACCTTAAACAGTACTTTAAATTCCAGTTTTTGTTAAATGTCTTATTGGCCTGTCTCGGAACAGGCGATAAAACATTAATTCAAGGATTATCGATTCGGTCGCAGAATTACGATTTTATTTCGATTATAAATTTTTATTTCCGATATGTAGTAAATATTATAGTTAAATTATTAATCACTAGATGGAAGCACATTAGTAACCAGTTACAGTATTAATATTTAAAATAATTCATTTAGCAGTTATTTGATTCAGTTATCAGAGGCATGATTTAAATTGTTAGAAATAATTTATAATATGCATTTTCTTTTATTCAATATTTAATTAATTTGATACTGTATCGATTAATAGTTTTCTTTTAAAATAAGAATAAGCTTATATAATATAATTATTAATTCGAAATATATGTTGGTTAATATATCAATTAAACTAAACGATACTTCAAACTCTTGAAGATATCTGATGCAGTTCTTTATATAAGCATAGACAGAAATTTCATATTCTGAAAAACTTAAAATCAGTTAATTTAACGATTATTCTCAACAATATATTATATTTATTTATTTAATTAGATTCTACATTATCTATAAAGAATTAAAAATTTCAAAAATTTTACATCTTGCTATTCCTTATAATAAATGTATACTGAACTGTTAGAAAGACTGATTTACAGGAAACAATTTTATACATTACGATATAGTGTAGAATTGTAATGTATATTGTTAAGAATGAAAAAAATAGAAAAAATCTAAACGAAGAGAGATTAAATAATAATAAATATTTGGTCCTAAAATGCATTGTGCCTTCAATGTGACTTCACTGCAGATAAGTAATTATTTACAAAACAGCTACATTTTTGGGGGGAGATAAGGAGAGAGATTAAACTTGTCAAATACGATGTAAGCAGAAAAATATTTTAAATCAATTTGGACTAAATTAATGATATGAAAAAGTCTTCTTAGTAATAATTTTTTTTTAATAAAATGAGAGAACTGATTTATTTTAAATCTTGATATTTAAAGTTTGTATCCATTTTCATTTTGAATTTTTAATCAATACTTGTTACCACGATACTGTCACATCACACACAATTCACATGTCACTATTACATGTGAATTCTATGATTTGAATGATGACAATGAATGAATATATCTGCATTCAATCGAAAAATAACAAAAGAAATATTATATATTCACATTATCATGATTTTTATGAATACTGTATTTTTATTTGCAAGTATTTATTAAAGCAAGTAATCTAGTAATCAATGCACGGTATCAATATGTTTCTTATTTTGCTTTGTTTAATTTTAAACTGTATTTATTCTATTAATTGTAAAATACGTGATAAGTTTTATTGTACAGTTTTATAAATTATATAAATATATATTGTATAATTATAATAAGATATATTCATAAATTCAATTTTTTTAATAAATTCAACAAAAAGAAAATGTTATAATTTTAACATAGCAGCACCACCGGTAAATATAAAAAAAGTTTGATTTCAATCTAATAAAGTTATGTGAAATTCATTTTATTTTACAAATTATTCAAATTTAATTTATTTTTAATAAACTATTATGAGATTGAAATATGATATACTTCCTAATGCTTCATCTTATTTAAAATAAGAATTTAAGATTATTATCGATTTTGTTAGATAATATCCTGTTTATCTAAATATATCTGTTTTCTAAATAAGCCCGTTATTTTGAAATAATTAAAGATGCATGTCCTCATTACCTCGTTTATGAATTTCAAAAAATTCATAATATCATACTATTTAAATAATACAAAAATTATTAGAGATTTTAGAAGTTTACACATTTGCCATTTTTAGGCAGCTACAAGATTAATTGTATATCTTCAAGATCATCTTTAATGACACAATCTTCCCATATAAAAATCTGTTGAAATAAGGCAGAGTGGGGTAAGGACGTACTTGGGGGAAATGCATTATCGGGATTTTTTTATTATAAGATAATCGAAATTTTGCTATTTGATATTGTAGTAATCTACTACAGGTTAATATCGATCTATCGACGTAGATAACTCACGATGAATGATGCGAATCCAGTATTTACATCGACTCTTACAAATGCGTCGCGTCCGAACAGCAAACAAAACTTTGACAGCATTTTAAAAGTGCTATAATTCTTAAGATAACTTCATATTA
>AYEL01088337.1:0-12338 GCA_000484575.1 Olivierus martensii
CTTACCCCGTTTCGGGTTAAGTGCGAATAGCTGACATTTTGTACGATTTTGTCGCAAATATAAAATTTTCAAAAATGATTTAAACGGTATTAGCTGTGGAATGCCATTGTTAACGACCCTGCCAAATATCTATACGATAGGTTGAAATACCTTCATTTAAAGTCCAACTTTGTAAAAACCTTGTGCACTTACCCCACTCCGCCTTAATTGCTTTCATTCGCTGTGATTGGGGGCAGAATTCATCCATCATTTCATCAATGTATCGTAAGATGCGAATAAAAAGATGCTCTTTTTTCCGCTAGTGGCCTTTTACACTTCTGATAAGTATATTTTTCTTTTTTCTCATAGTTTTCTATAATATAATCTTTTCATTTCATTCTTCATTTTGAGAATCTCGAAAATTTGAATGTTGGTCAAATTTTCAAACAGTTATAGATACAAGTTAGAGGAATCAATAACGAAGTGAAATATTGAATTTCATAAATACATTTCTGAAAACAGTTATTAGTGGGGATACAGAAATGTGATCTTGTAATCATCACTCATATTCAGAAAAGAGATTAAAAATATCAACATTGCACAAAACAAAAATATACCATAACTCATTATATATTCTTTATTTTTCATTCAATGAATAATAAAAATTTTCCAATAAGTATTATTTATACGCAAGCGTTATCATCGAGACAATACGATGTTATAAATTATATACGAATAATTTTTAAATCCACAATTTATGGTTATTATAATACTATATACTGTAAATGACATTTACATATTAATGACATTTTAAAATTCATTACAGCTATACATATTTATGATACTTTTGGAAATTATAATAATAATTGTAACTATTATGGGCTTAAAACACTGTATATTATTACTAACTGATATCAACTATTGGGTTTATATAAATTATCTTTAAAATCGAATTTATACTAATTGTAAGTATAAATTAATCGAATCGGTGATTTATTTTTTTTTAAACTTTTTTAAATTATGAAGATCAGTTATATATCCACTCTAGAAAATACATTTTTGATAAAATATCTACGTGATTAATTTGCTAATTGTAAGTATAAATTAATCGAATCGGTGATTTATTTTTTTTAAACTTTTTTAAATTATGAAAATCAGTTATATATCCACTCTAGAAAATACATTTTTGATAAAATATCTACGTGATTAATTCGCTTTCAGAATATATTGATCACTGTAATGTAAATTTTTATAGAATTTTAAGTCACTATTGTTGTTGGTTGCAATCAATGGAATAATAAAACTATTTAAAAAAATTCTCCAATGTTTGAATGCATATAAACCCCAATTGAAAGTTATTGCTATTTTTATACAAGCTAAATTTATTACAGAAGTTTAAAATTTAATGTGATGTGAATAAATTCATTTATAACAATAATAATTCCTACATATAATTATTAATTTTTTGTTTATATGAAGAAAATATGGTAAAATTTACGTTTCAATAAAAATTTGAGAGAAAATATTTCTCATCTTTTTAAATAAATCCTAAATTATAATAGTAAATTATAAAAAATTTTGGATTTTATTAAAAAGAAATTTCATACTTAAAGGAAGTTTTCAAAAACTTGTAAAAAATTTTAGAAATAAAAAAAGAACAAAATATTTAAGATATATCTATATATAAAATTAGAAAGACTTTTTCTACATTTCTGTTTTAATTTTCCCATAAATTGTATATATACGTGTCATCAAAATAAAAATAAAGATATGATAGAGTTTATAACAGGAAATATAACAAGAAATTCATAAAGAAATTTAATATACAGGTAAGTAGAATTTTAAAGAAATTAATAATTTCAAGAACATTATATTAAATCAAAGAATATTTCTGATAGTAATATTCCAAACTAGATAGTATAGAGGAGTATAATTCGTGAACAGTCGAATAGGATAAATTACAGTACATTATAAAATTCACATATGTTTTCAGTGATTTCTGAAACAGATTTTACCGATATAATCTATAAATAGAAAAAATAATAAGAAAATATTTAAATATTTCATCGCTTTGGATGTGAAGGGTCCTAACCCACAAAATTTCAAAATTTGAGTTATAACCATTGATGGAGTGTAAAAAGTCTAAATTTTACATTGGCTAAACATTCTAATAAATTGCTTGTGCATTAATGGTTTAGGATGTTTAGCCAATGTAAAATTTAGACTTTTTACACTCCATCAATGGTTATAACTCAAATTCTGAAATTTTGTGGGTTAGAATCCTTCACATCCAAAGCGACGATTTATAGAATAGATTATTACTATTCTATATACGACTTCCATCGATATGATACGCATTCATCACAGAGTATAAAAACATTTTAAATAAAGATTATCTGTAAAAAACAAATAATTAATCAAGTAAACTGAACATTCCCTTTTCATCTATTCTTAACTGGAAGAATTCTATTTTTAATATAATGTTCTTTAGAAACGAATTTTTTTATCTTTACCTTCAGAATTATAATTTCGTTTTTTTGAAGAGCTTCCGACAAATAATTTATAAAAATTAAATTAAATAACATAATTCAATATACTATGTTTTTATTGATTACAATTAAATTTTTTAATATTTATAAAGCTTGCTTTTACTATAAAAATAGTAAAAATTAATTTAAAGAGTTAGTAGTTAATCATAAATCAGATTAATTTATAAGGCTGATTTATGATTAATTCAACTCAATTAAAAGATTGGTAAAAAACATAAATCTTCCAGTTAGTTATAGAAAATCTTGCGATTTTGTGTTTTTTTTTTTTAATAATTAATTAATAATTTAAACCAAATTACGGTTTAAAATATTTAATAATTTATATATATTATTCATATTATATATCATGCATTTCATTGAAAAACAGATTTATACGTTTATAATATGAAATATGGAAAGTAAACCGCCGAAATTGATAGGAGATTCTAAATGTGTAAGCAGAAAAATTGTTTTAGGTATTTCTTGCTCAATCATTTGTATTCATTATACTGTACTGTATTATAAATAGAAAAATTAAAAAAAAATACAAAAATTTTCTGTATGAACCTGTTTTACTCTTAGAATACGGAATAAAAAATGAAAACAGAGTTTGGACTGGAATGATTCAAATGGAATAATTCCAGTCCAAACTCTGTACTAACTGGAATCATTCTAGTCCTAACTCTGTACTAACTGGAATCATTCCAGTTAGTACAGATTTTATAATAATGTTTTACATGCAGGATGGTTATAAAATAACTAACCGTACTCACAGTTCACCGAAGAGGGTACTAATCAATATATGACATTAAATGAGGTCGCAATTTCTGATAAAAAATAAAATAAGCTCAAATTTTTATCATTAGGAAATTATTGCGCTTTATGAATGAAAAATGCATTCAAAAATGCAGCATTACAATAATAAGACTATAGTCGCAATTTCTGATAAAAAATAAAATAAGCTCAAATTTTTATCACTAGGAAAATATTGCGCTTTATGAATGAAAAATGCATTCAAAAATGCAGCATTACAATAATAAGACTATATTCAAAAAGCAGTTACAAAACTTCAATATGTGCTCCATCTAAGTCGATTACATGCTGGATAAGTAACACTGCGTGATCAATGGTCGTTCGAATGGTCACTCATTTCCTAAGGAATGAAATGAGTGAATTCATGGTAATCAAATTTAATTTAAGTTTAATGCATTATGAAAAATTCATTTGATTTCAGAAATTAATAGAACTTCAATATGTGCTTCATCTAAGTCGATTACATGCTGGATAAGTAACACTGTGTGATCAATGGTCGTTCGAATGGTCACTCATTTAAGGAATGTCTGTGACATGACGATTTATGCTTGCATTCAGGTCAGACACATACCGTATTCCTCCCTGATAGACTCGTTCTTTCAAATATCCCTACAGCCTCAGAAATCACAGGATTCAAGTCTGGAGATTCTAAAGGGATTCTAAGTCTGGCGATTCAAGTGAATATTGATATAATATAAAATCATTGTATATAAAGTATTGTATTACGTATTAATTCCATGAACTCATTTCCTAAGGAATGTCTGTGACATGACGATTTATGCTTGCATTCAGGTCAGACACATACTGTATTCCTCCCTGATAGACTCGTTCTTTCAAATATCTCTACAGTCAGAAATCATAGGATTCAAGTCTGGAGATTCTAAAGGGATTCTAAAAGTCTGGCGATTCGAGTGAATATTGATATAATATAAAATCATTGTATATAAAGTATTGTATTACGTATTAATTCTAAGAATTATTAAAGAAGACATTTAAATATATTTGAATAAAAATTAAAAGCATGCAATTTTTCCCAGAAAATTTGGCAACTCTCCAGTTTTGTATGAAATTAGAACTGCAATAAATGAAAATTAATTATTACGGTCTTATGAATACTATAACGTAATAATATAGAATCTGAATTTTAATATATTTGATTTGGACTGCCAATTAGACGATGGAAGCATCTAGCTTTCTAACAGAATTTCTTTATAGAAGTTGAAACTTTATTTATTTTTTCCAAAATGGACTCTGCAAATATCCCATTTTTCACTCGTTGACCAACACACCACCAGCTCGAACTATATATACTGCATATTAATGCATATAATAATATTTCTGTAGTCTGGAATGAAGTAAAATAATTTATAGCTAGAAAGCGACGAGAAAATGGATTTACTTTAAATCTTTATTTTTAAAGTTTCTATGCATTTTTATTTCGAATTTTTTAATCAATACTTGTTACCACGATACTGTTAAACACACAACAACATTACATGTGAATCCTATGATTGGAATGATAACTACAAACGTACGTATCAGAATTTCAATCGAAAAATAACAAAAGAAACTTTAATATATAATTGCATTATCACGATTTTAACAGAGTATTTTATTTCAAGTATTTATCAAAGCAATTACCAATGCACAGTATCAACATAAGCCTGCTAATCTTGCTTTGCTTAATTTTAAACTGTATTTATTATATTAATTGTGAAATACGTGGTGAGTCTATTTTATAGTTCTATTAATTTATATACAAATATATTGTATAATTTCATAATTTCAACTTTTTTTAATTTTTAGTAAATACAACCGAAAGAAAATGTTATCGCTTTAAAGTAGCAGCATTACCGGTAAATTTAAATCTATGCAATATTTTTATAAATACAAATTTATCAAATTTAATTTAAGTTTAATGCATTATGAAAAATTCATTTGATTTCAGAAATTAATTAAATCTAATTCACTCTTAAAAGATCACCATCTTAATACCGTATTTTTTATTTAAAATAAAAATTTAATATCATTACTTTTTTTATTAGATTATAAAGAATTATCTATAATAGAGTTATAATTATAGAGTTATCTATATCATACAAACAATTAAAAAAAACTAATAGCCAACTTTCCGAAAATCCTATTATTTTGAATAAAGATGCGGCATTAACAAAGGGAGGCCACAACCTCCGTCCTACTATTTCGATCGGCTTGAACATGGAGGTTGGGGGCCATCGAAAAGTAACTCGTGTAAAAATGTTTAGGTCACTATGCCTTCGTTTTAAAAAAAAATTGTGATCCAATGTCATGACGCCGGATATCGCCGCTTATAAGATATACCTAAAAAATTCCAGCCATTTCAACTAAAGCGGCGGAGTAACAGTTTAACCGCTACGCCGCCGCTTTAGTTAAGAAAAGTACAAAATATTTAGGATTTATTAAAAAAAAAAACTTATATTTTATATTTTCTGTTTCAATTTATTTCTGTATATTTTTTAGGTGAACACGTTTGAAGCATAATAAAATAAATACAATATAGTAGCTTTTTATAATAAGAAATATAATAAGAACTTCATAAAGAAATATAATAAGAAATTCATAAAGAAATTTAATATGCATATGGTTTAATCTGAATTTGGATGAAATTAATAATTTCAAGCAACTATATTAAATCAAAGAATTTTTGGTCAAATTCCAGAATGATCACTACAGAAATAACACCAATTGAAAGATGACGATAAATTGAATAAATTTTTCAATAGAACTATACCTCTGTTACAGGGAAGGAGAAAATAGGAGAAATAACTTACAGTTAGATTTAAAATATATATATATCCCACATAGTACCTGAATTAAAATACATGATTCAGGTACTACATGAGATAAACTTGTTTTGAAAACCGAGATAGAGTTTGTTAAATAAATCATTAACACAATGGAATTGTCAAATTCCATTGTGTTAATGTTTATTTAACAAACTCGATTGATTGATTTAACAAACATGATTGATTCGTACTTTTAATCATTCGAGGAGTAATCTTTAATTCACAATATCAAAATTATATTCATATTTTTCCTTTTGAAAGCGAAAGATTGTCATCTACTTCTCTCTCCTATCAAGCGATGCATTTATCTATCGCTCCAGCTACCCAGCTTTCAAGATGGCGACGCACATCGATTCAGGCATTTTTTGCTTGAAAAATTTATTCTATTTACGACATTTTTTGATCGCTGTTATTCCTGTTGTTTTTCGCTAATCTAAGTATAGTTCTACTATATTAAAATCCAGGTATGCTTTCACTGTTTCTGTTGAAATTTTATCCAATTTCTTGAAAAAAATTTTCTCATAAATAGAAAATACTGATAAAAATGCTGCATTTAAAATATTGTAGTTATAGAATAGAATATTACTATATAAACTTCCATCGATATGCACCCATTAAACATAGAATACAGAGACATTTTAAAAATATATAATTAATCAAATAACTAAACATATCCTTTTCATAACTGGTAGAATCTTATTTTTAGTATGTTCTTTACAAATATTTTCCTGTATTGTTATCTTCAAAATTATGATTTCATTTTTCAAAGAACTTCCCAGAAATAATTTACAAAGTTAAATTAAATATTATAATTCATAAAATATGAAATTTGGTTGTAATTAAATTATTATTTTTAAAATTTACTTTTACTATAAAAATAATAAATTTTAATAACGAAAATATTGATAAAACAATCTTTCAGTTATTAATAGAAAAATTTTTTGTTATTCTTTAGTAGTTTATACTGTTAGTCTAATTCTTTTTAATTAAATCAATAATTTAAATCAAATTATATAAAAATAATGTTAAAATGTTTAAAAATTTATATACATATATATATATGTATATAACAAGGAACATCTAGGCTGCTATAGGTTATCCAAATCTTTTTTATTGATGATGTCTTCTTTTATATACTGTATGCTTTATATTAGGGGTGGGCAACCTCCAACCTGTGGATATATATATACATTGTTGAAAAACAACAGATTTATCCGTTTGTAATATGGAATCTGGAAAATAAACCCCCGAAATTGGTAGGAGGAGTGGACGTCAAGATTCTAAACGTGTTAGCAGAAAAATTATGTTTTAGGTATTTTTACTCATTCATTTATGATTATGGAATTGTTCATCAAAGTTGTATTAAAAAACAGTAAAATTTAAAAAATAAACAAAAAATTTTCAGTTATGAACCTGTTATACCTTTACAACTACAATATGGAGTAAAAAATAAAAATGGAGTTTGGACTGGAATGATTGGAATGGTAGCAAACAATGTTAGTACAGATTCGTAATAATATATTACATAAATTTTATATTTTAATTATATATGTTTTTATATAAATAGATTATTTCGATGATATCTTCCTATGTGATAACTTACGAAGCGATTCACATTTTGTTTTCTAGAGAACTGATATTGGATTACCAAATTCATTTCTTACAAATTCCAGATTGGAATATGTTGATTATAATTCGCCCTATATTTTTTATTCTGCGAATTTTGTTTCTAGTGCTCCAAGCAAAGTAGCTAAGATCACAGCAATAATCAGACCATTCGACAAAAAAGTAAGGAATAGAATTGTTATTATTAATATAATTTATTTTATTATTACTGATCTTCGTTTACAAGTATTACTGATTCATTTCAGTGTTAGAGTCCATAAAAGATAATTCAGGAATAGAGATCAATATTTCAGGAGAAAACATTCAGTGCCAAAATAAATGGGCCTACTATAATATAAGCATAAAATTTTTTTTCGGTTTAATCGTTGTTATCGAATTATTTAAAGGTGAATTGCTATTGCATCATTCGTTTAGGCATTCGTCTCTTAAATAAAATCATAAAAGAAAAAGCAATTATTTATTTTCTTCATTATTTATTGCTTTTTTTCTTCTTGATTTCTTTCTTGCTTTTTCTAGATTTTATTCAACTAAATAAAATCTAGATTGATTTTATTCAGCTAAATACTTTGTTAAAAATCATTTGGAGATTTATTGCCCGTCTGGATTTAATATATATCATTACATATTCATAATTTATAACCTCCGATGATAACCTCTTGATTGTTAGTACCCTAACGGATGGAAAGAGAGTAAAAAGTAATCATTTGCAATAAAGTTTAGATGATTATCCTTGGGTGATAAATCTAATCCACCCACGAACTACTTCTACATCCTCGTTGATTCTTCTTGCTATACTTTTTTTTTATTTTTTGTTGTTGTTGTTGTTGTCCCGCCATTTAGGAACCATTAGCTAGAAGACATTGTGCCTTTTCCACTTTTCACCCCGTAGTTACCAAATGGTGGATTATTCCAGTATCCACCCCAAGCCATCATATCGTTTTCCACTAGAGAATATTCATCAGCAAGGCATTCCAGAACTCATCATGGTCTCACATATCCATGGTTAGATTAGCATCAGATGAAGGATGGGATTCAACAAAAAGGTCCAGATCTTCTCGAAAAAAGTATGGATGTATTTAGATTCCAATTGGTTGATTTGAATTATGCTGCTGGATCACACGAAAATTACTGTATTTAGCGGCGGCCACTTTTAGAGCCCATCATATGTTAGCGAATACCCATGATAAAATCAATCCATTATGAATTGAAGGATGGGTTTAACGGACTAGACCTGGACCCTTCTTAAAAACTGGAAGTTGATACTCGGAATTGAACGCGAATTTTCAAAGAGGAAATGCAGCACGATTTCACATGGTGATTCATCTCAACTTCTTTCGTAGATCAGTTGGACTGTTGTAGAATTGCATTTGATTCTATGATTATTTTCTGAAGGAGTCAGACTTGATCCCAGTATTTTTCCAATCGAATGCTATATTGTGAAGTATTTTCTAACCACTTCGACACGTTCAATTGCTGATTCCATACCTCCAGATTTTTTCAAAATGGACACGGACTCAGTGCATTGAATATCATCTTTTATCTGACGGCCAATCCTACTATGGTATAGGCTGATGGACTTTGAAAGAGTTCCTATACTTAGTATTTTATTTTATTTTATTCTCTCAGAGGACCCGAATTCGATTCCGGCCATCCCTTGGAAATTTAATTCATGGGGTTTAGGCATGGCCATCGATCGCCGTGATCGATGGCCGTTTCTAAACCCCAACGGTCCTGGCAGCTCCTCCATAAATGTGGACATCAATGGCAGAGTTGAATTTGCCATCCTACTTAATAATCTGATAGAGTGGGAAGTGACGCCATGCACTGGCAATATAAGATGAAAAGCAGGATAAGATATTAATATATAAAGATCTCAATATTTCTTAGTAGGAAACACATTTTCTCACAGCTAATCTGGATGATGTGAGAACTTATTAAATCGAAAAATTTGCATTTTTGTAATTTTTCCTTAAATATTGATTTCCATTCTTAGAATATTCTATATAAATGAAGAATGTGGAGAATAAATAAATAATATAAATATTTTTATTTTTAGAAAATCTAAAACAAATGTTTAGGAATATTTTTTATTTGTGATATTAATGGTATTTATTGAAAATATTGTAAACTTTATGATTTCTTCATAGTTATTTTTGTTACTTATTTTATCCCATTTTTCACCTGATAAGATTCAAAATACCAAACTCCTCCAAAGCTAACCACGAATTGATCAAAATCAAAAATAGAATTGAAAGAAGAGGTGAAAGATAGTGATCAACGAGCCAAGTCCAGATCTCCCTGAAAAATATAACCAGAAAATCCAGAATCGATTCTGAATCATTCAAGAGGAAGCTATAGGCTTTACTATTAATTCGCAGTTTAGTACTTAAAATATTAAAGAATTATATTCATCATTTATAAAAAAAAATCATATCCATATCTTACTCCTTTTCTGCTGAAAAAGAATCTTGCAACCAAATTCAAAATTAAACAATATAGAGTACTGATAATTTTCAAATTTGTGAAAGATTTGGAATATGTGATAGATTCAGGAATGATTTTGTGTTGCACAAGAATAGAGAACCAAGACTTTTGAAAAGTGATTATAATGAGTCCTAATATCATTGATATGATAAGAGAAAAGACGTTTACATATCTGTAAATATTATCCTAATAATCCTATCCTATATGTGTAAATATTATCCTATTTAAACTAAATTTACATATATTATGGAGATCCATTGATCAAACAAGCATAAAATTTATTTTTTTTCTATGAAGTTTAACGCCGCTTTCTATCCTATGAGTACTAAGCGGCTGCACGTTCCATTTTCCATCAAGGGCTATTCACATCCCTGTTTGGAATCAGCCGTCAAGTGAAAGATGGGATTCAACGGGCAGGTCCGGATTGAAGAAAAAAATCTCTAGAAATGTCGACCCAAGAATTATTAAAATTGATTAATGTAGAATCAATATCATTAACATACAACAATAAAAGAAAATTATTCACAAGCAATGAGATAATATTTCGCGGAAATATTAAGCAATTTGCATGAAATTCACAAGTATTATTAATGTTCATAAGTGAATCAAATCTGCTGAAAGAAACTGAAATCGAATCAGCATCTTATTAGTAACAAATATACGATCTTGATTATTTTCAAATTTCAAAAAAGTGCAAAATTGAATAATGCAAAGAATCACGTGATTTTTATTAATTTGTTTACAAAAAATGCTTATCACTTTGTCCATTTATCTGTACATAAACTATTTAGAACACCAAATATAGCAAAGCATTTAAATTTTATGCTACAAATCGCTACTATGAATATTTCAAAAGAATATTATATATACTATGAATATTTTGCTGATATTTGAAAGTATTTTCGTACAGGAAAGAATAAGCATTTAAAAATTGAATAAAAATGGATTTAACGTTTTAATAACGATTTGTAAAAATTTTATCAAATGATCATTATAATATTTCAAATTTTGAAAATTCTGTATGATGTGCTGATATTTGAAAGTATTTTCGTACAGGAAAGAATATTATAACCATTTAAAAATTGAATAAAAATGGATTTAACGTTTTAATAACGATTTGTAAAAATTTTATTTCAAATTTTTATATAATGTTTTTCTATCAGTACAACTAGAAATTATTTTAAAATCGCCATCTTTGCAATGAAACGTTATAAAATATATGCATATAAACTATTAATGAGATAATAAAATGATGACAGAGATTAAATAAAATATTATCTTTAAATAAGGCATATTGCATAATTATTCTATCAGTACTACAAGAAATTATTTTAAAATCGCCATCTTTGCAATTTAACTTTATAAAATATATGCATATAAACTATTAATGAGATGATAAAATGATGACAGAGATTAAATAAAATATTATCTTTAAATAAGGCATATTGCATAATTTAATTTTGCTTTCGCAATTCTTTTTTATTTTTAGATTTTGGAAAGTTACATAATATATATATTTGTTCAAAAATTAAGAAACAAAATTCATTTATGACGATTTTAATATCAAAACGAAATATGCAACAAAATAATAATAATTTCAATTCTTTTTTATTTTTAGATTTTGGAAAGTTACATAATATATAAATTTGTTCAAAAATTAAGAAATAAAATTCATTTATGACGATTTTAATATCAAAACGAAATATGCAACAAAATAATAATAATTTGAATTTCTGGATTTTTCTTTTTCCACATTCTCTATAAAAATTATAATCTAAAAAATATTACAATCCATATAGAGTAATGTAAAAAATTTTCTGAATTTTCAATGTTAAAATTAAGTAAACATTGTAAGATATATTTTATTCAAATTATAAAAAAAATATTAATTGTAAAAAATTATAATTTGACATTTTTTTAAATGCGAAATTATAATTTTTTACTTTAATTTTATTAAATTTTATTTTAAAATGCAATATATTAATTAATAATTAAATAATTTATTATCTTACAGTTATGGCTTTGGTTATTTATTAGTTTAATAATGATGGGTCTAATAACATACGGAATAATTTATCTAGAA
>AYEL01088338.1:0-14609 GCA_000484575.1 Olivierus martensii
TTTTACTTTATTTATTAAATTTTATTTTAAAATGCAATATATTAATTAATAATTAAATAATTTATTATCTTACAGTTATGGCTTTGGTTATTTATTAGTTTAATAATGATGGGTCTAATAACATACGGAATAATTTATCTAGAATTTAATATGAATTACATTCATATAAGTTGGCCATTGTCAACCATTTACTGGTGGATGTTTTCTATTTTTATTGGAAAATGTATGTTATATTTTACTTAATATAAAATAATAATTAACAAAAATTAAAAGATGTAATATTTTTAGCATCGAATTTAGAAATCAATTTAAGAACTTGCAGATGTATCATCTGTTTATGCAGACTTTGTTCCCTGGCTTTGCTATCTGCCTACAGTGGGATGTTAGTTTCTGAATTATCTGTTCCCAGTTTTACTTCACCGATTGATCATTTTCAAGATTTGGCTTTCAAAGTTTCAATCGGAGAATATCAATGTGGGAGTTTGAAAGGTACAGCAATGGAAGCTTTCTTCATTGTAAGTTCTCTATATCAAACATATTAATATAACTATTAAAATTAAAAAAAATCACATAAAAATATATTTCTTATAGGCATCATCTGAAGGATTTTTGAAAACTATAGGAAATGTGATGGCTAATGAAGAAAATCGATGTACAAGTATTACACAAGGTCTAAAAAACGTCGTTAGCAGAAATTATGCTTTCATATTTGTTAATCCTCTATTAAAAATATCAGTATTAAAATCCATTCCGGAAGATTATCATCTATCTCGAGGAATTTTTTCTTTTCCTTCTAGTATTTGCATGAATAAAGACCTTCCTTTGAAAAAAGAGTTTCGTAAATTGTAAATACTGTATAATATATTTTATAATTTGTATCGTATTTTTAATATACAGTAGACTCCCTCTTATCCGGTCTCGATTTAACTGAACACACTTTTGTGGAACTGTGAATGAAAATAAAAAGAAAAAAACAAGTCATTCAGAAGAAAGAATGAACTGCGATAAGATATAACGAAACTGCGATAAGATATAACGAACAATAATGCAACATCTGCCATTGATATAGTTCTTATGAAAAAAATGGCGTGATTTTGATAAAATCTCATTTATCTTTTTAATTTAAATTAAAAAAAAATTTAAATTATAAAATTAAATAGATTTTATCCAATTTTTTATTTAAGTAAATGTGTAATGAATGTTTATATAGAACATATATATATATATTTATTTATTTAATTTAAAACCTATAAAAACTATAAATAGTATTTTGCAAGTATTCTCGGATTAATCACCCATTCGTTTATCCGGTCTGACAGTCCAATCCATAGAAATCGGTTAATCAGGAGTCCACTGTATTCATATAGTTTTGTGAAATTGGGGAATGAATAATTCAGAAAATGTATATTTTTCGAATGAAGAGAATTATACATTTAATAAGAGAATGTATTATATATATTTGAATTTGGATAATTCCATGTCAAGTGGCTGATTTAAAGAATTTCAATATTCAAAAGTGGAAACGATTATTATTATAGTTCAAAATCTGCTCTTTCCAATGGTAGCAAAAAAAAATTAAATTCAGTAAGATCTTTCAAACACTGATCAAATTTGACCAATCATTTTATGATGTTTGATGATAAAATTTTTGGATTTAACACAAAAGCTGAACAAGCTTACAAAGATTCAGTATGTTAGATGCAGTGCGTTAGAGTTAGGTGTGGTTATGCAAAAATCGTATTTAAAGCTTTGAAAGTTATATGTGATTGACTTGACCTTACACAAGTGAATGACTCCACAAAAAACGTCTGGGTGCCTCAACCATACAATTTTTGAGCGATATTTTGTGCACAGCTTCCTCTGAATATGCATATATGCTCTTCCTATATACATATTCACAAGTCTCAGCAAAATTTAAATGTCAAGCAGACCTTTAAATCATATGACATGAAAGATCTTTTTGTAGTAATAAATTCTTTGATATGTTACAAGAAATATTTTAGCTTACAATGTTAATTTAAAATACTTATTTTTGTTATTATTTCTTTGCCAATTAACGAGAAATAATTTTTTCGTCGTCATATGCTAGAATTTCATTAATTTTCCCATTAACTATTGAGGAAAGCTTTAATCTTACTTAAATATAAAAACGTGAAATATGTCAGGTAAATAACCAGTTATAAATGAATAGTGTAAAGTTGAATATGTATATTGGATAGCTTAATTTAATTAAGATTTAGAAATTATTATAAAACAAAAATTATAATAGTTATATAATAAATAGTAGTATTGAATAAAATTAATCAATTTAGAGATTTAGCATTTCCTAGTTTTCCCTTACATATTGTTCAGAATTTTAGATTTAGTAGTTTCCAACTAGAATTCTGCGGAGTTCTCAGCTTAGGAGTAATTAATGCATATAGATACAATTGAGATTCTGAAAAATATCATTATAAGTCAGGGTTTTTTAACTCTATAACTATAATATGATAACTCTGTTTTGAGATCGTTGCAGACCTCTAAATAAAAATTAAAAAATTAATTTAAATATTATTTATTTTTTTTTTTTAATTTAGAACTTCAAGATTATTTGAAGCTGGCATCACAGATAGGTTCTTGGAAATTGAATCGGAAAAAATACTAATTGAAAGGAAAAACCATCCCAAAGAAGAATTGGGTCATCAAATCATAGTTGAAGATCTTATCGGTGCTTTTATTTTATTAGGTATTGGATATATAGTAGGAATTATATGTTTTATATTCGAAATATTTAGTAAACGATTCTTTCAAATTAACGAAACATAAATACCAATTTCCTAAATGTAAATCTTGGATTAATGTTTAAGAAAATTTCTTAGAATTTTTCATTTTATGTTATTTTATAAAATGAAAGCATATTAATCAATAAAAGCACATATTATTAATTAAATTTCTAAATTGCATATTATTTTTGTATAAAAAAATAATTTTTCATCTTGTGAATTTCTAAATAATCTTATAATATTTTATTTGATCAATTAATGAATTCTTATCGCTTATTATATTAGCTTTAAAAAATCAAATAACTTTTTATTTATTTAATGCGATGAAATGATAATGAAATAAAATTTTAAATAAACTCATTATTATGATTAACTTCAATTATTCTGAGTTATAATAGTTTTCCTTATTTTCGTATATTTTAAAGACTGAATCTTAATCCAAGTTATGATAGTATAAAGAAGTTCATAAAACTATTGTCTTTTTGTCTACAAATTTGTTATAATTTTTATTTATTTATGTCATATATCGATCATAATTTGCGACGCCAACCATTGTTACATCATAACGATAATATATATTTATGATTTTTTATTCATTCATTATTACATTACGATGATGTCATATTGGTGCGACAATGACGCCATCCCAAATTGCATCATAAATCTGAAGAATTTAAATATATATTTTCGTTGGGACAACAAAATATCCTATTCCCTGTGGCGATCTTAATCCTGGATATATATGGCTTACCTACATTGATTCTATAGGAATAATGCAAATACAGTATACCATATGTTATTCCGTTTAAAGTCCCTAGATCAATGGTTCTTAACCGGTGTTCCGCGAAGGGGTTACAAGTATAATGTCGGGGGGTTACAAATTGAATGATATCGACATTTTATAAATTCAATTTGCATTTTCGAATAAACTATTAAGTAGGCTTCCACAAAAGCACTTCAATTCTTGCTACAGTTTTCGACATCATATTTGTGTGAGCTAAGCTTTTCAACATTAATGAACATAATTAAAAAATGCGAAAGACTTAAGAATATTGTTTAAGAAATAATATAGTTTTATCACATGTTAGGTCTGACATTGCTCAAATCTGTAAAAAAACAATTAGCTGAGGCATCGCATTAAACTTGATTTAAAAATGTTTCATTTTCTAAAGTTTATTTACAGTTCTTAAGAATATATGTTTTTTAATTAATGATTTTTTACTGTTATTTAATGTGTAATATATAATCTTTAGTAAAATACATATTCATGCATATTTTTGTTCGTTTTATGATCTTAGTGATATAGTATTCCGCAAATTTTGTTTACGTTCAAAAGTGTTCCATGACATCGAAAAGATTAAGAACCCCTGCCCTAGATAGATAGAGTACCGCATTCAGCCGCCATTTTATATCCTCCTGCCGATCAATAATCACGAGTAACTTTATGGAAAGTAAACCATAATACTATATTTCTTTTCTAATTTATAAATACATTAGTTGCTTACCTAGCAAACGAAGATCGTATTTGATAAAGTTTTCCTTCTAATATTTTGTAACCACTTCTTTTTATCTGTAATTTCTTTTATCTTGCGCAAAGGAAAGAATCTATGACCTTTTCTATTCGGTTAGAACAATTTACAACACTATAACAAGGCATGTTCTTAGAAAAATAACCAGAAAGCCTATGAACTCAATGGTAACTCCCTATCTAACAGGATATAAAATGGCCGATTTGGCGGCATCTGGTGGAGCAAAGACATGCGGTACTCTATACATGTAGGGATTCTAATGGACAATAGGCAGCTTCAGCAACATAAAAATGTAGCACGAGAATGACGAAATCATGGCGCCATTTCGAGTTGTTGCTAGAGAATTCCTCACTTCCAAACGTGAGTTAACGAAAGATTCTGTATTGACGTCATTCGTTCGCGTTCTATACGTCGAAAATGGAAAATTCGACTTTTAGGCAGGAAGGCTCACGTTGGTGATTACTTATGTTTACAGTGACTAAACGACTAACTATAATGCCATATCTTTTAGTATGCAGGTTCATTAGACTTGTATCGATGATATGATAATTAAATTTTGTGTTAAAAACGTTAAAAATTATAACTTGAAAGACTTACTTTTATACGTATTTTTAGGCATGATTTTCGGATAGTTCACACTGAGTAGAAAAGCTTTGTTTCATTTTTATTTAATCTAAATATGTTTCTAATTATTATCGAAGTGATTTTGATAAAACAGAGAAAGCGAATCAACCTGCCACGGACCCGTGTTTCTGCACAAGCATATTAAACGAATATGATATACACATGTGACGCTATCTAGGGAAGTTAACGGAAGTAATGATTTGCTGAAGCAGATTCTTCTACAAACGCACGCGTGGAACGTGAACTTAATGACGTTATTCTTCTTCGCGTTCACGTTCGCGTCAACGCCTTGCTGAAGCTGTCTAATGTCCATTTTGTGCGCACGCTACCTCTTAGTAATAAAAGGAAACAATTCCGTGACTGATATCGCATGCATTGAAAACATGAGTCGCGTTCATTTCTCAGTACTGTTATGCAAAATTATAATGAAAAATGCCTGTTGACGCAACATGTTATTGTTTTCCAAAAGATGATGCTATTAGAAAGCAATGAATTATAAAAATTCATCGTGATGTTGGCAAACATTTCCAAATTACAAGGAATATGACAGTTTGTTTAGCTCATTTTGTGGAAAGTGCAACATTTGGAAAATAATTTCAGGCCTTTGCTTCATTCAAAATGACGTTATTTGAAACCAAATGCTATTCCTTCTATTTTTCCTTGGATTTCAAATAAAAAAGTATTAGAAAAACGAATGAGAATAATTGTGTATATTTTAATGAAATAACTAAATAATTATATTTTACGTTGAATAAGTATAATAGCAATTCAATAAAACTAAATTCTATGAAAAAAATCATAAAAATAATTTTTATTTGTTAGAATTCTACATTTTTAATTGATTTAAATATAAAATAAAATTGCTTTAATTAAATATTTATCATGAATTGTATTATATAAATTAAAAAATATTTATTCAGCGGGATATTCGGAATATGAATCAATGATTTCCATTTTCTTCAAAATAACAACAAAATCGTATCCCGTTCTTTGATTCGCTTGAATTTTGCTTTTTAAAGCCCATTCCAGAAAAAATATTCAGTTTGGCTACGAATATTAATTTGATATAATTATCAACGACATACTTATATCTTTTGTTTGAGGATGTTTCTAAGTATTGTTCAATAACTTCTGTTTTTCATTTCAGGAATAACATTCATTGTTTTTCTCCAAACAATTGTATGATTTGATAATACATTATAGGCATTCGAACAGATTATAAAATTTGCCAATAGGTGGCTATGTTACTATCGCGCTTGCACAATATCTAATGTGGACATTGTCGATTCCGCATAATGTTTAGCGCAATCTGGTGCCAATGATAGTATATAGAAATTTAATAAAAATCAAATTAATATCTTAGAATGCATTAAGAGATTATCTCAGAAATTTGGACTTCCTATAAACTTAAAACCATCTTATAAGATTAAAAGATGCAGTATCGAGATGGCCTTTAATGACAGAATATTACTGTCAAATTTCATGAAAATCTACTAATCAGTTCAAAAGTTATTAGTGGAGGAATACAGACGGAATGATGATCTCACCAGCCTCTTTGTAAAAGCTAATATAATTAATTGTTTATAGGAAATTGCAGTATATGTAAAAATGTAATCGAAACCAATTCTTATATATACTTGGTTACAAAATGTATTAGTAGTTTAATATTAACTTGACACAATGAGGTCATTGTGACATCATATGCCGATTAATACTTGCTACAGACAGAAATATAAAGTACTTTACGTTAAGTATTAAAGGACTTTAACATAAAAGTACTTTAAGATTGATTTCAGACACGTTTTTGGAATTTTCGTTAGTATTCGCCATCTAGTGGGAAATTTTATAATCATATGATTGTAAACAACGTGTAGTCAGCTATAGTAATAATGGATGACAATTTATAATACAATTTTCTTGAATTATTTCAATTATTCCTAGTCAAGAACAAGTGAAATTGCAAGAGAGATTCTTAAATACATTCTTACAAATATTAAAAAATAAAAGAAGAAAATTCTGCCATTTTGCCAAAAATGTTTTTAATTTCTTTTTATCGATTTTAAATGCTGATAATAGTTTTACCAAATATCTATTAGAATCTCGATTAAAATATTTGTTTCTTCTATCGTCCAACGCCATGTTTACTTTGCTTCTCTAAAATCGTTGTTGCCAGTTTGACTTGCTAAACGGTTGCTTGAATTTAACATAACGGATGTCCCTTAAAGTACTAAGGGACATCCGTTATGTTAAATTCGATCTTAAAGTACTTTAAGCGGTCTAGTCTGTAACAGGTATAAATTAACGAGTAATTTAAGGGACATCCGTTATGTTAAATTCGATCTTAAAGTACTTTATGCGGTCTAGTCTGTAACAGGTATAAATTAACGTTAAAATTGTCACAAACATCCAATGGAAAAATTTATAAGTGCTATAAAAAATAAATGAAAATAGCTACATTTATACGAATAATAAACTAGACGGTGCCGACATCATGATGACGTAACAGTTATTTATAATTTGTATTATGCACTAGAAATTTCCGGGCAGTTTGGCTAATCTTTTTATAAATTGAAATAATACTAAGCTCTGTAGTGCTGAAAATTTTTATAACAACTGTAAAATAAAGAACATCTACTACTTTTTGGCCATTTTACAGTTTTCCTTGAAGTTTACAATAGAATTGTTATTAATTCTCAGAAATAATTGTATATACTGTATATAAAACAATTTTGTTATAAAAGAAATGGTACATTATATAAGTTTTATTTAATTTTATCCTATTGTTGAGTACCAATTTGTTTTAAAAGAAATAAGTTTTGTTTCTAAATATATATGCTTAGTGAATTACAAATATAGAATAAGATTATCTTTTCGGAAATTCATAGATTTTTTCACAAAAATTAATATGGAAATATGGAAACAATTCAAAATTTCAAATAAGTTTCGTATTAAATTAATATCTTCTAGAAAATATTGTTTTGTCTTCGTTGTAATTTTCGCAACATGGCTAAACTTGTCCTGCTGGGTGTGTGTCCGGGCATTAAAATTGCTCCAAGAACCAGTATCGTTATAACAATAATTGCACCAACTAAATGCCAGATTTTTCGTTTGGAAAATCCTAAATTTTTGCTGATACAAGTTCCATTTCTATTAAAAATAAAAAACTCATCATAAATGTATGTTCTTACAAATATTCAAAAATGCAAATATTATTACCTGGAGCACTTCCCTTGATTGTCATTACATTCAGTCCCTTCCACTTTCAAATATAACTGACGATTTGAAGTGAAGAAATAAAGAGATTCGGCAGTTTTACAAACACCAAATTCATTTCTGCAGCAGATATGACATTCCTCTTCGGGAGAAGAACATTTGCATAACTGCAAATTATGATCTTGGCAGATATTGCTTATACATTTCCCTTTTAAACAGGTGCGAGAAGTACCAAAACAAGGCTGTCCATCGTCTTCTAATTTACCAGGACAAATTGAAGTTTCTCCATTACATATACTAGAAGCGTTATAACAAGGCTCGTTACTGAAACAAGTTTTGTTTAATGTAGCTATAATAATGTTGCAGGATTTATCGCAGCATTCTTCATTATCCGGTGAGCAAATCTTGTTCTTTCGAAAAAAACATTGCAAAGGATTATCTTTAGGAATGCAGCATTTCTGTTCTGTACAGTCATTAGAAGAAGAATCACAATCACAGGCTTCTCCTTCTTCGACAATTCCATTTCCGCATGTTGACCATTCAGTTCTTTTCAAGCAACTTACTAGCAGATTAAAATTAGAAATGTTATAATTAAATTTATCTCAAATCAATTAGAAATTAACTATACGATAACTGAAATATCTACCTCTCTTTTTAATAAGTCTTCTCATAATTCTTAAGCAACAGAGTGAAAATCTCCAATTGTTTGGCTTTGAACCGATAGGAAGATTTGGATGCATAATATAATTTCCAACCTTATCTCCAGGACTGCACAATTTGTGATCGACATTATCATCCGAACAACCAAATGCATGTCCCAATTGATGCAACAAGCTGAAAACTGTTATGCGTCTCGAAACATTATGCGAACTACCTTTAACAGTATATGTGATAGTAACGTACCCTACATTCTCGTTTATTTTATCATTTTTGTTAGAATCAATCGAGCAAAAGCCTCCTATTTTGTACACTGATCCCAATCCACAGTCTGATTTATTTTGGAATTCTACCGCAGTGAAACATATCAGCATGCAATAAGAATGTCTATATTCTGATAGATACTTTAAGAATTTCTTATCATTTGTAGTCTGTTTACTAACTGGATTTCCAGGTGTGTCATCGGTTTGGAATATTGTTATTTTCTCGACTGTAAATCCAATACCATCAGCATTACCACTTTCATCCATAAATACGTGTTGGAATACGAGATTAGCATTCATTGCAAAAAACAGCAGTTCTCCAATTACAGTTTTAACGTTACGCTTTCGTTGGTAGTACGTATGATCTACTAGAAGTTCTAAAGAACAAATCCACCGTGGCCTGAAAAGAAAAAATATTATATTATTTTTAATGAAGAATATTGTTTAAGTATGTGCTAGCATATCTCATCACAGATTTGGATTTCACATAGTGACAGAGAGATTATTAATGGAGATATTTCCCTGTCTATCAGAATGGAAAAAATGTTAACTGATTATTTTTAACATAACAATAATTTATCTGAAAAGTAAAGCTTACTTGAATGAAAAAACATCTTTATGTGATATATGATTATTTGGATAGTATCGAAATGAATCAAATGGATAAAAATATTTATCATTGTAACTGTTTTCAATAAATGTCCGATTTGTCATTTTCATTTTATCACAGATTGGTTTCACTCCTATCATTTCTTTTAATAATTTGAAAATAATTGCTTTAGCAAAGGATCCCTGATCACCATGACTAAAAGTTGGCTGTACAAAATATATTTCATTATATATTTGGATACTTCCACTGAACCAATTATCGTTGATATATCCGAAAACTGTAGAATCAACTTTCTGGTTTGAGATGTTTGCATATCCAGTAAAGAGAGATCCTTCGACCATGTTCCTCAGCGGCGTCCTTTTGATAATTTTCTTCCAGTGGATGTATACTTTGGTTGAAGAAGAAAATATTGATTGGTCTCGATTTAAAGAAAGTTTGTAGCTTTTCCCAAATGCATCGAATTGTACTTGGTAAAAATCTAAGTTTTCTTTTGTTATAACAAATTGTTTTATTATATAGTAATCGTCCGTATTCGTTGATTGAAGTGACAATAATCTAACTAAATTTAAATAAGTTATAAATAAACAAGCAAAGCAATAGATAAACAAACACATTCTTATCTAATTTCGAACAAATTTTCTTCAGATTCAATTTTTAACGAATTTATGTAACTTAAAAATATGAAGTTCTAGAATATTATTTAAGTTAATTTAAAAATATTTTTTTTTATAAATTTGTTTTATTTAAATTTCTACAAGCTTGTATTAATTTAATGCATCTTGTTTGGAAAGCAATTAAATACTATATAGTAAATTAAATGTGTATTGAAAATAAAATCAAAAACTAATAATCGACATCAGTTTTCAAACGTCATATATAGCGATTTTCTTCCATCTGTATTAATTGATGGACTATACAAGCTGATCAAAAACTCTACCGCCAAACTTCAGGGGGCGATAGAATGGGCAAGACAAACACTTTTTATCTCACAATATACCCTCTCTGGGGAGTAGATTTTTGAGCTACGCGCCTTATGCTATGTTTCCACCGGACAGCTGGTTGTGATTAAATATTTGATTGAGTTTAAATTTATACGTATAAGTGCGAACCTGATTTACTGATCGGTGATTAAATTGCAAATAACGTGATTAACTTAACCAAGTTTTCAGAACTTATTTAATTGCTTTTCTATCCGGTTATTGATGTCACAAGCTCTCTAAACGATCCGCCACCTCAGGAAGAAAGCAAATATAAAATGGCGGATCATTCGACTATATTGGTTAATTGTAAAAAATTTAATAATAATTGTAGAAAATTATATCGCTTTGCGATATTTAGAAAGAATATCTAAACGATCTTCAATCACAAAAACGTAATTTTGCCGTCTACAGAAAGATAAGTAAAAAACTCCTTATAAAAATATTAGAATAAGAGACAAATATCTCAATATTTCCCCTGTAAATGATCATTTTATGCATCTAAGAGTAAATACTCGATCAAAAGCTCTGTTTTGTTTCTTAATGACATATTGATTCAGTCTCGATGAAAAAATTCGAATCATCCGTCATTAATCGAATAAAAAATTGAAGAATTGAAAAATATTAAATTTCAATGATTGAAAAAAATTTTTCTAAAAATTCGTACATAAAAATCTTATTTCTTAATCAAAAATAAATTTATTTTTTAATGAATAAATAATAAAAACACTGTAAATAAAATTTAAATTAAAAAATAATCATAATAACCAATTAGGATCGTTTTAAACGGAAGTGACATCACAGATCCTTAGATGCGATATTTTTCTGAAACCTTAAAATGGTTAATGATATTACATTTGTTTATAGATATATCTTAAGGATCCAGAAATTATGAAGATTTTACTTTGGATATATGATAAAATAAGCCGAATATAAAAAATTCAGTTAGAATTCTCTACTTTTTAAACCGTATTTTATACAGTATGTAGCATAATTATTCTTGAGAAAATCATATCGCACACGTATTTCTAAAGTGACACAAGTCAAAAACTTGCATTTTTATGTTGTTCAGTTAGAATTCTCTACTTTTTAAACCGTATTTTGTATGTAGCATAATTATTCTTGAGAAAATCTTATCGCACACGTATTTCTAAAGTGACACAAGTCAAAAACTTGCATTTAGCACACGTATTTCTAAAGTGACACAAGTCAAAAACTTGCATTTTTATGTTTGCACCATTTTATAAATTGGGAAGCAATCCTCCTACAAATTTTGAAAAAATTATAAGTTATATAATGGTTTTTAGTTAAGCTGATTTCGTAGTTTTTCCAATTTTCTCAAAATGTTCGTTTTTGAGTTGTGTCACTTTAGAAATACGTGTGCGATTATAATATCAGCATTAGGCTTTAGAATTTCCATAAAGAACATTCTAGAATTTCTATATAGCAGAGATTATTGACAATATTTTGGATAGCAATTAGAAGAGTTGTTGTGAATAGATCACACTAACTAAATATTATGCTTTCTGTGAAATTGCTGTTTTTATAGTTTCGGACTGCTTTTGAGAAAGTTCATGAAGATTATGGAATGCTCCTACCACTTCAAGTCATCGTTGATCTATAAAGAACATTCTAGAATTTCTATATAGCAGAGATTATTGAAAATATTTTGGATGGCAATTAGAAGAGTTGTTGTGAATAGATCACACTAACTAAATATTATGCTTTCTGTGAAATTGCTGTTTTTATAGTTTCGGACTGCTTTTGAGAAAGTTCATGAAGATTATGGAATGCTCCTACCACTTCAAGTCATCGTTGATGCTGCCGTTGAAGAAGAGTGATTTAAAAATCACTCTTCTTCAACGGATTTATTTTTTAATTTCTGGATGTGTTAAAATCATGATCTAATCATAATTAAAACTATAATACTATTAAAAAATATTACTTTTCGAAATAAACATTTTTGAAATAGAAAAAAATTTTAATAAGTAAATATTACTTAAAAATTAATATAATTTTATTTAAAATAACAGCCATCGTTGATGCTGCCGTTGAAGAAGAGTGATTTTTAATGTGTTAAAATCATGATCTAATCATAATTAAAACTGTAATACTATTAATAAATATTACTTTTCGAAATAAACATTTTTGAAATAGAAAAAAAATTTAATAAGTAAATATTCCACAACACGTGGTTCGGTGGACTCAGCCTTTATCCTTTTCAGACGTTTACATGTTAACTTTGCCTCTTTTACGTATCTGCATATACTTGCTTTGCTTTTGAATATCTGCTTTTCTTCTAATTTCTTTTGTATTCCTTCAAGTACCAAGGAGTTATCAGATTGAACAATTTCGTTTAGATAAGCATATATGGTCTTTGCTTGTCCTATACCTTCTTTTTGCCTTCACGAAATCTTCCTCTCTAATTTCGTCTATATTCCCAACGCATTCCTCGAATTTTTGTATATTTTTATACACAACACTTTTGCTGACGTTTAACTTTCTCGCAATTTCTTTCGGTTTCTCGTCATTCAAGTACAACGTTATAATAACTTTAATTTTCTCAAATGAGACTACTGATTTCCTTGCATATGTAACCGTCACCTCAGAATCGACTCTTGAAACAGACGACATCGTTACCAATGATATGTTCAACACAGCTAATTCCTCGTCTTCATCGTGGAATACGAGGTATACGTCTTCATCGTTTATACCTCACGATAGCTAATCGCGCGTGTATGCAAATTTGGCTATTTAGCAAAAAGGAATGACATACTAGGTATCTGGAACTAGGTATATTACATTGCGTGTACGTTTGCAATTTGTATTTGCAAAAGAGAAATGTGCGCACAATGTAGTGCAACGGGTCGTCGGAAAGGTGGAAGCGCTTCTCCATTTCGCGCAACTGTCGCACGCATTCGTGAAACAATTTTCTTCTTTAGTGAAATGTCTGTTCGTTTTTGTGACCCGAACCTTTTTCTTGCTGCAACTTTCCGTAAATGAGTGGAAGGGAGTGTAATACATTAATTTCTATCCACATTTTATAATTTATAAAAGTCAAACATAATTAAAAATATTTTATGATTCATACCAACCTTGTCTTCCTTGGGGAAATTTTCAGCAGTACGTGCTTGGAAGAGCAAGGACCCTGTTTAAAGAAGTTTTTATGGTCCGAAAATTTTTACTTGGAATATAATTAAAATTTTAAAATATAAAAGAAACTTCGAAATATCTTCAGGAAGAATTTTTAATTGAAAATCTTATCTAAAAATAATATAAACAATAGCAAAGTTCAAATTATGTAAACAAGTATTAACAGTTTAAATTAGAAAAATATCGCGTAATAGTTATTGTATGCAGTGTATTATAACTTAAACTTAATTTGAAGAACAACAAAAAAAGTAGAAATTCAATAAAAAGAAAATAAAAATAAAATTGAGAGTATTTATCAGTAACAATGATACATTAGTTATTATATGTTTACAAATATTATATGTTTACACTGAGTGCGTTAACAGTTAAGCGCAACTTATGTAGTTCGATATCATATAGAATAATTTTAAGTTTGAGAATTATCCAGAATTTACGAAAAATTATTTTGAATTTAGAAATGTTTATAAGCCGAAAAAAAATGGAAATATTATGCAACACAAATTCATCGATATTTCATAGTATTTTTTTAATATTTTTAAATTTTGAATAAAATTGAGTGAACATATTTTTCGATGAATTATTGTAGGGGGTGTCAACTCGCAGCAGCCGACGTCGAACAAAACACAGGAATACCTCGATTATCGCGGTTTCGATTATTGCGATTCTCGATTTATCGCGGTTTATAATTTGATACCAAAATTCGAATTATTGCGGCCGCGAGATGTAGCCCACTACATATGCAACCAGAATTACATTTAGTTTGAGTCGCCACTCTCCAAGTAGAGCTTCGTTTTTATCCGATAGTGCCTGCTCACCATTCA
>AYEL01088340.1:0-15615 GCA_000484575.1 Olivierus martensii
AAAAAAAAAATATTGTTGATAATAGAGAAATTTAAAATAAATATCGTATTACTTTGAATTTAATCTGCAATAGGATTTTAAAATTGGAAAAAGTAAAAAATGATTTTATAATAGGTATTGAAAAAAAAAAAACATTTTTATTTACTGAAACAAGTACTAATATACATAATAAGCTACTTAATTTATTGAGAATCTTCTTCAGATATACTATTACTTTTGTTTTTTTTTAAATAGTGCTATGTATCTTCTCCCAAACATATTCTAATCAATCTTTCATCAGTTCTGTTGTCATCCATGCATTCTTTTGTGCTCGAATCTTAGGAAAATTTTCCTTGGATATAGATTTTTTTTAAATAATAAAAGGTGGCAAATTGTTTCCATCAGCAGTTATAAATAGCATTATAGCAATTCGTGATTTTTCTTATAATTAAAATATGGCCAGATATGACACGATTCTACAAGCTACTATCACACACAAATTGGATTAAATCAGAAAAATACGAATGGAGGACCACCGAATAAACTTATCAACGGTCCTAATATTATGCACAAGTAGAGTGTAAAGCAAATCCCGAATGTTGGGGAGTGGGAGATGGGAGAAATAACTATATTAAAATGTTCGCCTTGAATTTAAGCCGCACCCAAATTTTACATCTCAAAAATTTGAATAAAAAGTGTGGCTTAAATTCGAAGTAATACAGTATATATTTTAATTGTTTATTTTTTGTTTCATTTCATCAAAATTTAAGAGGAAATTGCAAAAAATGAAATGGAAACACACTGCAGTCATTAAAATTTGTCATGGCACTTTTATTTCTTTACAGCAGCCACTCACATCCCAAGAAATTGCAGCGAAACCTACTTTACACCTTACAGCTAGTAGTACTGGGTAGATTCTTATAATTAACTATCTGCAGTCTAATTAGAGAAGGGGTTCCCAACGTTTTGTCTAAGTAGGCCAAATTGTAAATTCCAAAATATTTGGCAAGCCAAAAAAAAAATGTTATGGAAAATACATTCAAATTGAAAATTCAAATTGTTAGACACAAGGGAAAGGTTTATACTGATTTTATAACAATCGTTCTTTATTTATGACAATAATTACTTTTTATTACAAACTGTTTAAAATAACGCATTTCAAAAATAATTAAACAAAAATAACTAAATTTCAAATAAAAAAGAAAAAAATTAATAAATTCATCAATCTGAAGTGTGTGACTTGTGCAGTTGTTGTTTTCTTTTAATAATCTCATTGAGCTTTGGTTCTAAGTTGGTTGAATGTATTGTTAACACCACTTGTAAATATTCATCAGTTAATTTTGATTTCAATTTGGACTTATTAATACTCATGATTGAAAAAGTTTTTTTGCATATACAAGTAATACAAGTATATGCATATTTATATGTAAATAATGAAGACATATTTGGAAGCACTTATACATGTATTTTTTTAACTGAACAATTTTTAATTACAATATGATAAAATTTATTTATTTTTTTGTAAAAATGTAAATTCTCTCTCTGAATTCAAGATTGCGGATGATCTGACATTGCGGGCTGCACTTTGGGAACCCTTGAATTAGAGCAACATGAATATTGCAACTGTTTATGAATAGGATGAGACCATTTTCATATATTAGGATTTTTTGATATAAACTAAAAGATATACAAAAAGTATTGCTAAAATTGTATAAATGATATAACAAGAAGTTAATAAATATGAAGTATTAAAAACAAACAAAAAATTACATAAATTCAATATTGCATTAAATTCATGTAATTTTTAATAATTATATAATGTAATTTCATTTAATAAAAGTTACATAACTCTTGGTTTTTTATAATTTCTGAAAATTTTGGCCAAATTTCTTCATTCATGGTTTGTTTTGTTCAGAAGAGAGATCATTATCTAAAAATATCGATCATTTGATTGAATGGCTGATTTCATATAAAAAAATTTTCTATTCTTTCACATATGGAATGAAAATTGTGAAGAAAAAAAAAAAAAATGCTTACTGTTAGAAAAATGGCAAAATTCATAAATTTTGAAAATTCTAAGAGATTCTCAAAAACTAACAAGGAGAGGACACAGCTGACTACCCACCGATTTTGATGAAACTGAACTGATGTAATCTAGAACAAAAAATATCGAATATGTGTCCGAGTGTTTGTGCCAATGCACCTTATAAATAAAAATATTAGCGTTTAAAATTTAGGTTTCGACGAGCTTAAGAAATAAGAAAGAGAAAAAAAGCGCTTCTAATGCTACGCTCGTAGCATAGTGTGTTCATGCCGCTCCCGTACTCTCAAGGTCGTGGCTGCGAGGCCCGTCTCTCTGACTTCTTTTTTTATTTTTGTTTTTTTTTGTTGCAAAACATTAATTTTATTCCTTGTGATTTAATTCATCGCATTATATATGTTTTTATGTTAAAAATACGAAATATTAAACAATAAATTCTGTATACTCAATTTTTATGTCATCTTATTAGGACTATAATAACTACATTTCAATACATTAAATATTAATAAAAAAATCAAAATAAAATAAAAATTTCTTTTAATTATGTAAATTTAATTATTTTTTAAAAATAGTCAGAGAAAGACGGGCCTTGAAGCCACAACCTTGAAATTATGGGACTGGCACGAACATATTATGCTACGAGCATAGTGTTAGAAGCGCTCTTTTTCTCTTTCTTATTTCTTAAGCTCGTCGAAACCTAAATTTTAAACGCTAATATTTTTATTTATAAGGCGCATTGGCACAAACGCTCGGACACATATTCGATATTTTTTTGTTCTACATTACATCAGTTCAGTTTCATCAAAATTGGTGTGTAGTCAGCTGTGTCCTCTCCTTGTAAGTGAGATATGATAATTTTAATTTTTTGCATATTAATAAGCTTAATTTTAATTAATTGCCACTAAGTGAATACAGATAGAAATCAAAATGAAAAGCACTCAAGTGATTGAAGGTTTCCACAATACTCCACTGAATTCATTCAGCTTCTAACCTGTCACTATGTTTAAAAAGGGATTCTAGATTGGGAATGAGAATCTTGAGGAGCTTGTTTTTGATGTTTGGGAGCTTGATTTCTGATTGTTGAACGAGATCAGCTTTAATAAGGTCAGTGAAGCACTTATTTTTTTTAGATATATTTTGCAAATTCTTTGCCTTTTTCCTTTTTTTAAGTAGTAACACACAATTCTTTGTTTTTAGGTCAATTTTCCAAACTAGTGACTTCCTATGAAACATCATGCCCACTAATTTTGGTGCTTTTTTTCTAGTTATTGTTTTTTATTCATATTAATCTTGAACAAATTCACTCACTCTAGTTACTGTTATTGCCAAAAAATTTATTATATACATTTATTTGTTATTAAGTTTATTCAACTATTTTTATTTATTTTTTTAATAATAAGACATTAATTTAAATCTTCTTTCCCCCCATACTTCATTTTGTTTTTCACTATCCTTTCATCCTTTTCATATTTTTCTTACATGTTTTAGTTCTGATTTATGAAACAGATGATATCTACTAAGTAACACATTTTTTTGCAAAACAAACATTCTTTAGCACCACTTTCTGATTCATCAGGGCTAATAGTAATTAATAAATCATGAATTTATTCATATTTCTCTGATTTAGTTACAATCCCTTAAGTTATAAAACAGCCTGGAAATTATATCAAACCTCATTATAATGGTTGCTTGATATTTCATTTCTGTAACTGATATAGACCAACTGATTCTGGTTGAAAACTTTTCTTTAATTGTAATAGTGTTCTCTCCTAGAAGGTAGTGTGTTTTGACTTTAACTACTACAAAAAGGCAGAATGTCTGCATTGAAATAACGAGCTTCATATAACAGAAAATAAACAATCAGCTGATTTTTGTTTATATTCAATTATTTCTTGTACGATTAGAAAGGTCACATTCCTCTTGTCAAATTTTTTCATAGAACTGTTTGTGTGATACTCTAGTTATCTATATATAATTATAAATCAATACAAATAAGAATTTTTTGATGATAATATCAGTGTAAATTTTAATTTTAGAATAAATTTTATCTAAAAAATTATTATTGATTTTGTTTAGAATCATTCATTTCTCATATTTGACACCAAACTATTATTTATTGCACATTTTACAATCTTGTTCTTTGTTTAAAACTATTTGCCATCTATTGACAACTAAGTATCATAAATGACTGAAATTTTTAGTTTTCCTTAGAAATTATTGAATATTTATCGACAACTGAATATATATCATTATATATGAATAAATCTAAATAATAATAATAATTTGTCAAATTATTTGAAAAAAATTTCCAAATTTGTTTTGCTCTAGTATTTGTCCACTATAGTAATGGGGACATACCACATGTCAAATATAGTTCTTAACAAAAATGACCACATTGGTAAATTTTTCTTTTCAAAATCAGAAACAAAATTATGATTATTAAAAATTAAACATTTCCCCCATTACCAAGATGCCCAAGTGATGTTTGAATACATGTTATGAAAGTGTTAATATGAACAATAAAACAAGTCAAAAAGTAACTCCTGGTGTAAAAGGGTTTAGGTCATTATGACTTTCATTCCTAAAAAATCGAAATCAAATGTCATGACACTGGATCGCACCATTTATATACCTAAAAAAATTGCAGCTATTTCTACTAAAGTGGTGGCACAGTGGTTAAGGGTGTGAGGAGGTTAACTTGGACCTGTCCTATTTTTATTTTATTATGCACTCTATTATTTATTTATCGTTATTTTCTTATATGCTAACGTATTATATTTTAGTTGAAGAGTTAACTTACTTTAAATTAAAATGTTGCTAACAATAAAACTTCAGATAAAATCATCTTTTTTGTCATTCTTACGTTTGACAAAATCACTCTTCAATTATTGTTTGATCTCTTTCTCGCTTTATCTCACTCATTCTGTAATTGTCATAATTCACAGTGCATCGGGTAATATGTAATATATATATAATATAATATTAAGTTTTTCCGAAAGTTTCTTTCACGATCTGCATACAGCTACTTTTATAACTTTCTTTTTTTTTTTTTTTTTTTTTTTGGAGGACCGACACGGATTTTCTTAGTAACTTTTTTTTTTTTTTTTTTTTTACAACTTTTCAATGCAAACAAAACATTCTATGATAGTTAGATGACAAATGAAGAGAATGACAAAAATACCTCATTGTAAGACATAAGACTGCAAATCTGGGAAATTAAAATCAATATTTACAATTTGTATTTTCAACATGTTTGAAACCCATGTGGAAAATAAATTCTACCTAGTATTGAATTTGTGGAGTGGTCAAACTGACATGGTCAGGTACGACTATGTTCACAAACAATCAGAACCAACCGACTTGCACGGTAAAAGTTATACCACTGAAATGCACATCCGTGCCAACCCTGTGATGTTTACTTCTTCCGCCAAGTAAAGAACTGTATTTCAAAATTGCAGTATACTTCTCGAAACACAGCGAGAATTTCATAACCAAACAGATACCGTAACAATTCACAGCCTAATATATAATCAGTTGTCAGCACCAATATTCCAGGCAATGCTATCCTAAGCATGATATGTATCAAAATTGATTACACAGAGACATGTATTCATGAATGTCAATCAAGTTTGTTTTCCAAACATTACTGGGCAGGAGAGATGTGTATGTGACAAAATAGCTTTTATCCAATGCGCTTGGTGCAGGAAGTTCATTTGCTTTCAATGTTTTTATGACAGTTATCATCCGTTGCACTATGAATTATGATAATTAGAGTGAGTGAGATAAAGCGAGAAAGAAATCGAACAATAATTGAAGAGTGATTTTGTCAAACGTATGGCAAAAAAAAAAAGATGTGATTTTACCCGAAGTTTTATTGTTAGCAATATTTTAATTTATTCACTTGAAAAAAAAAAGATACATAAAGGAGACTCGAACTCACAACTTTCAGTTCCGCAGGAAACTACCTTAACTGCTACGTCACCGATTTGGTTGAAATAGCTGCAATTTTGGTGTGATCCAGCATGATGACATTTGACTTCGATTTTTTTAAAAACGAAGGCATAGTGACCCAAACCCTCAAATATCAGTTACTTTTCGATGGCCCCAACCTATATGTCAAAGCTGATCGAAATCTGTTGGATTCAAACATCAGTTACTTTTCGATGGCCCCAACCTATATGTCAAAGCTGATCGAAATCTGTTGGATGGAAGTTGTGGCCTCCCCTTGTTAGCCGCGACCATCAGCGCAAGTATGCATGCGCTAATTGTACGAGTCCAGTAACAAAATAGGGATGACAGCTTTGCACATGGATGTTTTCAAATGCAAGAAAACTGAAGTTGAATGGAAGTTTATTGTAATGTCGAATGCTAAATGATTAGCTGAATGGAAGTTTATTGTAATGTCAAATGCTAAATGATTAGTTTCGACATTGGAAATAGTATATTTAACAGAACTTAATATAACATTAATTCAATAATCCACCCGTCATTATACAGACTGCAACTCCCCCTTTTGCATTTGGACTCATCCATCTTAGCTAGGTACAGCTTTTGTGGAAGGACAATATATTAAATTCATTTACAAACATAAAAATTATATTGTATAGGTACTCTCTATTTTATGTATATCCAGATTCCATAAAATTCAACTTTATGTAAAATATATATTATAATTTTTTTTTTTCAAATATAAAGTATAGAAAATATACAAATATATAAAGTACACCCAGTTCTGTTTGTACACAATTTTGATTTAACATGATCATCCAAATTCTAAGAAAATTTTTTGTATTTTAGTGAATGCAGTGCTTGCTTTGCACATTATTCACTTCCATGTTGTTTTTTTGATTCCAATTAGAAAAGAAATTTCTAAGGAATTCCCATAATTATACTTATAACTCAATAGGGAATTTGTTTTGTCTCGTCTTGTTTGAATTTGGTGTTTAAAGTAAAAAGTAACTTTTTAAAAAATTTAATAAAAGTTAAAATCAAAATCTTGTTATGTATAACTCGTATTATTTTTCATTGTTGTGTATATGAATAAGTAACATGTTATTTTTGGTACAGTTTTACATTAGTACTACATAAATGAAAATAGTACTTTCAAAAGATGATGACAAGTAGAGAAAGGAACTGCACTTCTACCTGGTGTAGACTTCCAGAAAATCAACGAGAAAATTATAGTATTTTTCCACATTCAATACCTAAACTGATGTATGTTGCCATTTTGAAAACATGTCTTGAAAGCTGATATAGTTTTGAAATGGATCTTTCATACAACAGAATTGTTAATTTGTATTTTAATCATCAATCAGTGGGTATCAAATCTAATTTTCTAATGCAGTATTTCTTAACTGGTGCATTCTGAAAGGTAGCCAGATGCACCCCAAGCAAATGAAAGAATAATTTATGATTTTTATTTATATATATAAAATCTGTATTTTAAAAAAGTGCCAACTGACATGGAAACCACATGCCTATCCAAGTCTTTTTCATTTGATATTTTAAACTGGATGCTCATTTTCCTATTTTATAGTTTTATGATTAATTTTATTTAATTGAAATTCTAAAGTGCATCCTGATTTTAAAAAAATTTAAGAAACACAACTCTAATATATAGTTTCTTTGGAATGAATCTTTAATACAACAGAATTGCAGATTTACACTTTTAATCATCAGTTGATGGGAAAACAAATACTATTTTCTTCAATTTCAATACTTTAATTTCACCTTTTGGGAAAAAATCATACATTAAAAAATTAAAGATAAGCCTCCCACAGAGTGATGATTAAAACACAAATATGCAATTCCATTCTGTTAAATATTCATTTCAAAAACTATTATATCTCAGATTTCAAAACAAGTTTTCAAAATGGCAACACATACAAGTTTAGATACCGTATGTGGAGAAATATTATAATTTCATCATTAATTTTCTCAAAGAATGCACCAGATAGAAGTGTAGTCCTTTTGGAAAGGTTTTTCTATTTGTTGTCATCTATCTATTGATACTATTTTAATTTATTTGGCACTAAAACAAAATTGTACCTTATTTTTCTTTTCAAATAATAATTTACTTTATATTATACATTTTTATATACATGTGCAATCTTTATGAAATAAAAGTGCAAGCACACAAAAATAATAAGATTCTAGCATAATTTTTCATATGCTTTATTATTATTTTTGCTAATTTTTTAGGCCTAGAACCAATCTTCTATTTTCCCATAGATACAGTATATATTTTTACACAAATTTTTTTAAACACATTCTTCAGAAACTTATCATGTAAAAACAGAATTAAGTGTATTTATAAGATAAAAGTGCCAATATGTTAGTTTACAATATTTAAGTCTAAATTATTTAATTTATATTTTGTATTGTTTGCTGAATTTAAATGTCATATTATTGACTTGACATTCAATATGATGATATATTTCCTTAACTGAAAGAGATACAAAACTATAATTTTGTGTAAAATGCAATCACTGTAGTCATCTAGCCCTTCAAATATACTACCTGTATAGCAGATTACCATCTCAATTTAACATCCAAAAAGTTTTCATTTAAAGGATTAAACAAATCAAACAATTTCTTTATAAAATTTATAAATGAACAAAATACCTCACAACTTCTGGCTCATAATATCCAGGAGAATCAGCAGATTCTTGAATACCGTCTGTTGTTGGTGTATTTTGATCCTCAACTTCGGTATCTATGCAATTTTATGATAAAAGAATTAATTATTGCAATTGTTTATTCCTTACAATATTTACATAGTATTATTTCATATTAAAACATTAATTTTTAATTTAAAAGTGGGCATTTTTTTAAACACAACATATCAATGTTTGAAATTTATTAATTGAGCTGTTTATTTTGAAAGTGGAGCAAATCCATTTTGGGGAAAAAAATTAGTTAAAGCTGATTATTATTACAAACGTTTTTATTAGAAATTTGTTGTTAAAAAATACAGCAGATATGTTTATTTTGAAAGTGGTGCAAATCCACTTGGATTATTTTGTTGATTAATATAAATTAGCACGGTCAAAATTTAAGTTTTACTACATTTGTAAGCAAGTGAAAAACACTGGTAAAAATTTTTTTAAATTTCTTTTATCAAAATTTGAGTATTTCCCATATGACACATATATTTCTCAGTCTATATTTTTTAAAATAAAGTGAAAAAGTGTGGTTTATTTTTTAAAAAAATTAGTTATTATTTTCCTTAAAATTCACTGTAACTTTAATTATACTGGAAAGTGAAACCAATAGATGATGATGATTATGACGATGATAATACTCTTCCATTTAAATCTCCTCTTTTATTTTGCTATTATTGTCTACAATTTATAATTTGAACCGTTTGATATAGAACAGATAAAGTGTTTTTCTAAAAATGTTGATTAATAGTTTTTGGTGTACTAGAGTATAAAAGTACCAAAAACGTTATACTTGACTAAAATACATTTTTTTTTTCATGAAAGCAGTCTATGCTGCTCAATAAGGTGCTAGTTTAAAAAATATGAACAAAGTGGGTGATGGGTTAACGAACATAATCCGTTCCAAGACAATATTGGTTATCCGAATTGTTCATTAATCGATCATCGATTTACCATAGGTTTTTATGGGAATTTGATTAATTCGTTCCGGAGACCCAAAACAACATAAATAAAAAATTATATAATTTCTTACTTCATTTATTTATATGTAATAATAATAATAATATATACATACATAATCGTGCATTTTCATTTATATGTTTATTTTCCGATAAAGAATTTGTCCAATATCGATTGCTTTTCTCTCCCCTTCAGGATTTTTTGGAAGTGATTAATAGCATTGTGGTGGTAGAGATCCCCAAGCCCTCAACCTGGTATAGGTGCCATTCTAAGACCAAAAAATTGTAAAATCTCTCTCTTACCTTCTTTAATAAATCTTTGATTTGTTTTACATTGTCTCAGAGTTCATTTTAGTTGGTAAAAATTACTATTCTTTCATCTTTACCAATAAGTCCACGAATGCGCAAGGCCTAAGCCTGACATTCTGTTAGGTTAGTTAAGCCGAAATATCCTCATGGAATATTTTATCTGATGGCAGCCACTTATAGAGCCGCCATCATCATAGGCTGACCAACACCCATGATGGAGTCAACCGGAAGGATGGATTTCAATGAGCCGGGCCCAGATCCCTCCTGAAAAATTGGAGGAGTGGGACCTCGGATCCTCCAGAATGTTAAGCCACAGTTTTACCAAGCAGCCATTGGGCTGACCTGTCATTCTGTCAGTCCGTGGGTCCCAGAGTTTGTTCTGTGAAGTGTTCGTTAACCGAACATAAAAATTTTTGAAAAAATTCGTGGGTCCCAGAGTTTGTTCTGTGAAGTGTTCATTAACCGAACATAAAAATTTTTGAAAAAATGTTCGTTATCTGAACTGTTCGTTAACCGATCACCCACTGAATGCAATCAACTTAACGAGCACTCAGAATTGATAAAGTAACCAGTTTTGTTAAAAAAGTTTAAAAGAGCTAAAGTTAGAGCTAAAATTTTTAAGTGTTTGTAGTAGTATTTGAAGTAAGACTATAACAATTTAATTGCATATTCAGATGTAAATAAGATTTCAACCTTATTTGATAATGAATCAGAAAGTTAGGAATTAAATTTAATAGAAACTCTTAAATTTCAAAATCTTTCATATTACAAATGAACTTAAAATTCAAAATTATCTTACCTGCACCACTATCTTGATTGTCTATTTCCTCTTCTTCATTAAATACTTCATCCTGATAACGAAATATGTCATTGCGCACATAATATTTTTTTGGTGATTGAGGAGCCAAAACAAATGTTTGCATGAACCTTCTCATTGGTTGACCATTGTTTGATAATTCACCAGTTACCTGTATAAATAACAGATTTTATTTTATAAACTTATTTTTCTAAAAAGTTGGCATTATTATTTATACAAATATCAAAAAGAAGCACAAAGAGTGCTTGTTTTCGATATCTGTTTAAATATGGAGCAGCATATTTCAAATCTCAATAGTATTATTTATTTGAATTAATTATATTCAAGTGTCAAATTGATTTTAAATCTCAAGATGAATAATTAATAGAAAAAAATTCCTTAACAATATAATTTTAACTGAATATTACAAATGAACTTCTAACATGCACACATAATATAGTTGACAATATCAGGTTGTTAGTCAGTTTCATAAACTAAACATGTCACTTTAGAAAATTTGCTTATATTTAACCCAATGATGGATATTGGAAAAATTCCATTGGGAATATGATCAAAAAGTGTTTTTTTTATTTATTATTTTAAATTATAAAAAAATTTAAAAATAAATCAGAAATTTTGTCCAAATTGATTATAGTATTAATATGAATTCAAATTCCTATTACTATTATTATTTGTAATAACAGTTCTAAATATTTTGTTAACCTTTTGATTTTGTTTTGTTATAGTCAAACAATAGTAATAAGAAATTAACAAAATTGGAAGAATGTCTGTCATGATGAATGGAGCAGGGTAATATTGCACAAGAAATTACTAAATATAAAAATCAGCTGATAAAATATTTTGTTTAATTGTTTAGAACTGTATAGTTCTTATTATTTTTACAAAAATTCTATATATTTGAACTCCAATTTCTATGCATTGTATAAGGGTTTTCATAAGTTTGCAAGTTTCCAAAAGTAAAAAGTTGAAAAAATGAATCTTAATTGCAATAAATATAAATGATAAACATTCATAAAAGACATTTCAAATCACATACATAACTACAAAATACAGTATGACTGGATTTATAACAAAAACTCTGTTGTCTACTATGAAATTGGAAAAAATCAAAATAGCAGCTTAAAAAAAAAAAGCATAAGTAATGCATCCTCTGGTTTTACTGGCATATTATGTAAATAACTTCTCTATTTTTGCTTAAGACAATAGTTAACCTTATCCGCTCCTCTTAAAAAAAAATAAACATTCCCTAGGGGTCCGAAGGGTTATGAAATATGATACTTGATATTCGATATTTTGCCGTAACTTTTTTACTTTTTAATTTTTTGGCACGAAAAAATTATATTTTGTTGTCCATATACTCTGTCCTGATATCGTTTTTTAATTTTAGTTATAGGACCAAAAGAAAAAAAGAAAAAAAATACGAAAGAATTAGGCCTAATTTGCATATGTAAACAAAACATAATTTTTTCAAATTATTCATAATTTCTGCATCGGATAAAAAAAATGTTGATATATTTACATTTCTGGTGATATTCCACATCTAATAATACCAAATACTTCATAATTCTAAAAAATTTTTCCGCTAAACGAAAACAATTTATGTGTGAAAAATGATCGGGAAGATTGTAATTTAATACGCGTCCTGACCTCGTATAAACAAACAATCGTATTATCCCTCTCGCGGATGAAATACGGTATTCCACTACACAAATGTTTAAAATAATTGTTTATTAGCCATTTTTGTTCCTATTTTCTTAAAATAATGCCGGATTAATACTTTTTATTTTATAAGAAGTATTAGTACATATGAGAATGTCGACTTTGTTGAAAATTTTGTTATTTTAATAAATATTGCTGTAATTTGTACACGTAGCTATCATCCTGCCATCTGTATGCCAGATTTAGCACTGATTTTTGATAAATTATCGTTTTTTATACGTTTTTTACTCAAGATTAGTCTCAGAGCCTTTTAAAAATGGCGGATGGTGAATTATTTCTCTGTATTTCGTCATTCTAAGTCATTAATTTTTCAAAAAATAGTTAAAATATAATAATAATAGCATTTTCAAACAAAGGGGACGTCTTTTCACCGATCACCCCTTCTTCAAAAATGTATACAGTCCGATGGCCTTGAGGTCAACAATTGACCTTGGATGGACGTTGTTTGACAGTAAATATGCACCCCTGGTGTACTAGTTACTTGTTTCGACTGCAGATAACACAAAAATAATTGTATTGTTTAAATTTTTGTGTTACATTTAAAATATAACTAATATAAACAAACAATCAGCTGATTTCGAAAAACCGTTAGATATTTCCCGCCAGAATCTAGGACGCCGACTTCCGCGTCGATCGTCAAGTGTGGTATAGGTCGCTTTGTTTCGCTGATAAGTTAAAATTTATAAATTTTTAAATAAAACTAATTTATCGAATTTTATGTGTGAGAAAGCGCTAAAATCGTATTATTTATAAGGGGCCAAACTTTCCCAAATTTTAATTTACTGGATAAAGATATCTGTAAAAAAAAAGTAAGGATAAAATCTGAAGGATATGTGGAACATGATAGAGCAAGTCGGACAAATTCGGACAATCAATTCTTGAATTTTTGGGGGTCGAAAGATCACAATTATATTAATTAATTCGGATTGGGTTCGAATTAAAGGGTTAATTAAAAATTTATTAAAATATCGACGGAAAATCAAATTTTTGAATAATACGATAGAAATATGGAAAATATGATAGAATTTGAGATTTTAACCATTTTTTCTCAATTTACGCAAAAATTACGAAGTTATTAAGTTTTAAATTTTGTCTTGGCTACCAAGTCATTGGAGCGGAACGACGGTGCGCGCTTGTCTTGGCTACCAAGGCATTGGAGCGGAAAAGGTTAACTTTATAGGCAATCCTTAACTTATGAAGATTCATACTTAGACCAATCACCTACTAGTCGATATTGCAGCAATCCAATCACATTCAATGTCATACCAAACTCGTACATACAACTTATCATTTCATACTCATTGCAGCAACATCAACACCTCTGACAAAAAAAAGTGGTGGAATAAGCAATATCCTGAACATCAAACATGTTAGATATTTAATACAATGGGACATGCACAGTGAAAACATCAGAAAATTGAGTATGCATATTTGGATTCATTATTCAGTACACATGCTTTTGAATTCAGTTAGAAGTGCGATTCATCCACTTCTAACTTCCAAAAATAGAATTTCTTTTGCATGTTAATTGCTAATTAGCAATTGAAATGTTCATTTCTCTGGTTAAAAATTTTTGTATCTCATCATAGCTCTATCATGTCTAGTAAGAAATAATTCTGATGAAATTCCAACGTAAGAAAAAAGACGAGGAAATCTTTTAAGATTTTAGTTCCCTCTGTAGTCAGACACTCTGCAAACAGTTGCACCACCCATGTGAAATTTTCATCTCAACTTGTCAATGTGCAAGAGAGAGAAAGTGATGTAAATAAATTGTCAGTCACTATTTGTTGTGCAAGCATTATAGTCAGACTAACTTTTAAGTTCAGTAGACTGTTTACTGTAAAAAAGTGTTTTTACTATATCAGTGTTTGTCATTTATCTTTACATAATGTTACAAATAGGAAAAAGCAAAAAACGAAACACAAGACATTGATTGTGATCAAAAAAGGCAGAAATAATTAATAAACTTGAACTGGGAGAAAAGTTTAGTGATTTGGCTTCATTTTATGATATTGGAGGAGCCACCATTTATGACATAACAAAAAAAAAAAAATCGAGATAAAATTGAGAGGTTTGTGAGATTTGAACAGCAAGAGCAGTAACAGAAAAGTCTTAATAAACTGAGCATATTCATTTGTGTAATTTCATTTTTTCTCATTGAACATTCAATAAATTGACAAATCTCTGAAATCCAGAATCATGTGTCAGATTAGGATATATTCTACTGTATATCTAATAATAAAATAGTATATTTTTTCCCTGCTTAAAGTGCTTGTGATTCCTTGTATTCCTAGAAGCAGCAGAATTTGTTAGCTTATGATTATGCTTTAATTTAGCTATAATTAGTATCAAATCTAGTAGATAGATGTCATGATTATTCATACATACAGTAAAACCCCATTTAACACAGGGGATATGTTCCACGAAAATCAAGTGCTAAATGAAACAGTGTTAAAAGAGATCATCTTAACATGTATAATAATGGGAATAGATGAAACAGGAGAGTGAATAAAAAAATATACATACCATTTTTAAATTTATTTTGTAGCATCTATTACAGGTAGGCCTCGATTAGCATGAATAATTGGTTCCACGAATTTCTCGCGCTAATCAAATTCACACTAATCGAAGTATTAACTCTATGGAAAATATGGTAATTGGATCGTGCTTTGTGAGATTCCGGCCATTAGCTAAGTTTCACGATGAATAATCTCGCTAATCGAAGTATTAACTCTATGGAAAATATGGTAATTGGTTCTTGTTTTGATCCGGCCATGGAAAATATGGTAATTGGTTCTTGCTTTGTGAGATTCTGGCCATTTAGCCAGTTCACGATGAATAACCCCAATAAACTTAACACTAACTGTTTAAGAAATACAAAAGTTAACTCTTAAATAGTTAGTGTTAAGTTTATTGTAAATACAGATAGGCCTCGATTAGCGCGACTTTGAATAGCGCGACAAAAGATTCGATTAGTGCGAGTTGTAAACACAGATCAGTCTTACTAACAAAGGTCCTTTTATGATGTCAATTAACAAATTACCGTTAATTTTCGGTTAGTAAAACCGAACGAGGAGCAGTCCAAGAACGGTCACACGATTTTGAAGGGGTGAAACATCAGAAAGATGG
>AYEL01088341.1:0-15126 GCA_000484575.1 Olivierus martensii
GTAATTTGTTAATTGACATCATAAAAGGAGCTTTGTTAGTAAGACTGATCTGTGTTTACAACTCGCACTAATCGAATCTTTTCTCGCGCTAACCGAATAACGGTATCAATTTTTTAAGTCGCGCTAATCTAATTCGCGCTATTCGAGGCCTATCTGTATTACTATTGTATTACATTAATTATAGGCTTTTTTTTATTGCTAATATTGTTTTGTATTCATAAATCATTCATCAAATCAAAAAATCAAAAATATTCGAGTAAACAATTTATGTTTGTGATGAGGAAGAATCTTCCTCATTTTACACTTTTTGTTTTCTCGTTAAGAAGTCATCTAACATCGTTTGCCTTTTCCTCTTTGGTTCAGCAAGCAATTGTCAATAACAAGACATCGCATCCATGACACTTCTTGCCTTTGAACTTTTAACAAAATGTGGATCATTTTGTATAAACTGATCCATAATTTCCATAATAGTGACTAAACTTGTTTTGAGAAAATCTGTTGGAAGTTCCACAGCAGACTTTCATGTGCACTGCCTGCATTGATACCAAATGCACTGCAAGATGGCACAGGAGTATCAAAGCAATTAAATTTGTGTGAATGCACTGCAAGATGGCATAGTAGTATCAGAGCAATAAATTTGTTTCAAACATTAGTAGGTATAGATTGATTGATTTCACAATATTGCCAGCAAAAGTATTGAATTACAAAATGAACATTCATTACTTGTAAAAGTTATTTACAACCATTAAGTTATTACTATTATTTGAAAGAAAATTTGATAAAGAATATTTTTATATATTAAAATTCTCTATCTGATATGGAAAAATAATTTGAAAAAATAAATATAAATAAAAAAAAAGTTTTAGTGAAAAATTGAAAATCCATTATTTTTTTATAAAAAATGATTTGAATTTAAAAATGATACATTTCAATTTAACAAAAGATGGAAAGGTTAAGACCAACAACTAGAAGTATATACTAGCATATGATGTAATGATGACATTGTTGCACCAAAAATTTTCTGGGCAATGTGTGTTCAACTCTTGTTAATTGTTGTTGTTTGTAGCATTTTTGGCACAACAACAACATGAGCCAGGAAGTGATAGCAATCCTGGTTAATAACTTTATAATAAGTCAATAATAAACAAAGATTTACTATTTTAGTAGTACTTTTAATTACAGATGTATACAATTTTTTTGCAATCTGATTTCAATGTATGAGAATTATAATTCTTTCTTAGCATGATTAATTTGATTTAAAATATTAAATTGTTAATTTTACTATTAATATTAATATTTTAGCTAAGTACATCAAATCATACCTGAACAACAACCCCATTTCCAAGTGTCTCATGACTGTCTACTTGACGAATTTTAGCATGGCAGTCTCTAAAGTTTAACTGCATAATCTTCTCATGAATATCCTATAATAAAAATTTATGAATTTAGTATATGCTTCACAAATAAAAAAAACATTTCTAAAAAAATTATAGTTGTTCTTATATTTTAAAAGCAATAAGCATTATTTAAAATACTTTTTATTTTTAAGCTAAACTTAATTTAGATTTGTGAAATCAATGAAACAAAAATTTTGAAAAGAATTACCGTATTTGCCGGCGTATAAGACGCACCCTCTTTTTTATACACATTTTTGAAGGATAAAACTTTATTACTGATCATTATAATGAATTTACAGTATTTTAAATATAAAGTAATACAAACAGCAAATACTTTCTGCAAATACCCAATCTATCTGGGAAAGAACACCTTTTAATCTTCTTCATCAAGACCCAGACACTCATCTCCAGAGTTAAATGAAGAGTCACTTGAAACCTCTTCTAAATCAGCATCTGAGTCCTCATACAACAAATTGTCCTCTGTACCATCCATTGCATTACTAATGCCACATTTCTTAAATGATTTAACCACTGTCTCTGTTTTCACAGCATCCCATGAAGCTTTGACCCATTCACAAACTTGAGAAATGCTAGGCCCAGCTGTGATCGTCGATGAAAGCGCATGCGCATTCATTGAACTCTACGTAACTAATATTCCCACACTCCGCAAGGAAACAAGAAAGAAATCGCATAACTCCGAATAGAGGAAATTTCCAGAAATGAATGTAATCAAAAACTGAGTATCGGCGTATAAGACGCACCCCGTTTTTCAGACCTATTTTCAAAGAAAAAAAGTGCGTCTTATACGCCGGCAAATACGGTAATTGTCTGTCTTCTGAACATGTTCTCTATTTTGAAAATAGAAATATTTGTCATCAAAACCAATCTGCAAAATAAAACTCTATACTGAATGTCAAATATCTATCAAATACAATAATTCCATTGTAATTATGAAAAAAATTTCTAAAATTTGATTGTCTACCATTTTCAAATAAATGACCACTGCAGAACTAATCTTATTTAGAAGTTAATTTTAATGGTCTGACTTTCTTGTTGAATATTATAATAGTCAACTAAATAGTTCAGAAATTATTAAGATGAAATCTCCAAAATTTGAATGCTTGCCACTTTTAAAATGCTCAAAGGATTAATTGATATCCCATTAAAGAACATCAAAAATTTGCACTTAGAGAAGAACATCCATTGCTTTAGCATTAAAAACCCTTAAAATGAATCTTAGTATAGATTGGTAATCTTTGTAAGTTGTCTGCAATTTGAAAAAGAACCCTTTGACTATATAAAAGATGCCCTATATATTATAAATAAATCAGAACATGATTGTTATAAATTCTGTAGGATCAAACATACAATTCAGTGATAGGAAAAGAGCACTGTTATATACTTTGAATACATTTGCAAAAATCAGATTTTCAGATTGTCACTTCTGAAAATCTGATTTTTGCAAATTTGGGATATTTATATATAGTGATTAAATTTCCATGTTTGAAAAAATATTCATTTAGTAGATAATGTTTATATATTTAGCCTTTGATATAATTTGAAAATGTAAATACATTTTTAATAATTTTTTGTTTTAATTCATAAATAAACTAGTAGTTAAATTTAAAAATTTATAGAACATTTAGTTCTATTGTTCAATCTGTATCTGCAGAAAGACTGAAGCTCTGTTGTATAGATCAAAAACATTTAAACTTTAAAATATTGTTTAGATTCTACTTATTAGGCTAGTGTATATATTTGTATAATGAATATACAGTTATTTGAGTACTGCTACTACTATTACTACTACCCAGTTTCACTCTGACACTGTTAGAAAATGCATAATATAATATTTATAAGGTTTTACTTTAGCAGAGAATTTAGGCAATCATATACAAAATTATTTGTAAGTTCTTCAACAATCTGCTATTATATTATAGATCTAATTTTTAAATATTTCCATTCTTTGTGAATCTTTGTTGCTGATTTCATAGCCATTACACAAAAAACATCTATGCATTTAATAATTCTTTAGATTGGAATGATCCAAAAGTTCAAAAGGGAACTTGAAAACCACTTTAATTTTTAGTTTTATATCATCAAACTTATAAAAGCAAACAAATCCAGATTACTGATTTTAAATAAAAAAAACGAATCAAGTACTTGAAAATGTAGGAAAAATTTAGAAATTCAAGATATTCTGCAACAAACATTCATATTTGATTATGCTTAGCAGTAACAAAGAGGGAAAAAATTAAATGAATTAAATGAAAAAATTATAACCATTTGTAAGTTATTTATTCAATTATTAATATTTTTAATAAAAATTAAGTTTCCAATAGTAGAATAAATAAAATGTATATTTGTTAGCATTTAGAACAGTAGTTCCCAACGGGGTTGATGAAATTTTAAAGGGTGTCAATGATGATCAAGGGGTCTATTGGGGGTCGATAACCGAATGTGTACCGGCGATTGATCGGCATAATCAAGATCAAGATCCCATTGATTACAAAAAAAATTATTAAGACCACTAGTCTAAGTAATGCGCTTCTTTATGATCTTCAAGCGATAAGTTTAAGCTCGTATTCCGGTTTGGTAAAGTGCTCTATCAGCTCTGTAGTTAGACCCTGTTTCTTCCATATTACAAATATATTGTCAACATACCTTGTATATAAAAGCATTTCAGCTTTAATACTTGAGTTAATCTGACCTTCTATCTCCCTTATCACTATCTCTGCTAAAATACCGGCCATCGTGCTACCGATTGGGACTCCTCGGGTCTGCTGGAAGAAAGTCCCTTTATGTTCATAATATGATTCGTAACATATGATGTGCGCTAGGTCTCTAAGAACTCTAGGGTCACAATCTTCAGGAATCGGCCGGATTGGCTGTGTGGAAACGCTTCGGCTTTCCACTCTGGAGGACCCGGGTTTGAGTCTCGGTGGAAACGCTTTGGCTTTCCACTCTGGAGGACCCGGGTTCGAGTCTCGGGTTCTATAGTATCTCGAGTATCTAGGATAAATCCCCTTGAAAGTATTTATCATGGGGTCCGGATCATCCATTGAAAATATTTATCATGAGGTCCAGGCCTGGCCCATCGATCCCCGTCCCCTTAAAAATATTTATCATGGGGTCCGGGCCCGGCCCGTCGATCCTCCCTTGAAAATGTTTATCATGGGGTCTGGGCCCAGCCCGTTGATCCCCCGTCCTCCACAATCCGGCTGACCTCTCCGCAGGGGTGGGCAGCCTGTGAAATCTAAATCCATATAAAAGTCATAGGAATAGGTCCTTGTTTCGCCTCGCCTCTTACTGAGTAGTGCTTGTTTCGCCCCGCCACTTAGTATACTCCCTGAATGGAAAGTGGCGTCACCACATAGTATTCTACCAGAAAGGAATGTGGCGTCATTTGTTGACAAAAAAAATCAACCGTTATCAATCCGCCACTTAGTACTCTTACTGAGTGGAAAGTGGCGTCATCTATCGACAAATCACATAGTATTCTACTAGAATGGAGTGGCGTCATCTGTTGGCCAAAAATAAAAATAGCTATTTACCGCTAGCAGGGGTGGACAGCCTGTGGAAGGGCTTGTTTCGCCCCGTCACTTAGTATTCTCAAATAGCCTGTGGAAGGGCTTGTTTCGCCCCGTCACTTAGTATTCTCCCTGAGAAAAGTGGGTCGTCTGTTGACAGAAAAAAAATCATCTTCAGAAGTACATCTTAAGAAAAACCTATAGAAGGTCAGACAGGTGGAATTGAGATTCAAAGAGGGGTAAAGGGATTCGAAGTCCAGTACTGATATTAGCTTGGTGCCTTTAATAAACGTTTTTGTTTATTGAATAAAAACTGTTCATTCACTGCTATTAGTGCTATTAGTTTCTTATTGATTATATATGAGAAGAAAGGCAGTTATTTTGAAAGTTCGAAAACTGTGTTATCTGTATTTCAAGTTATTCTTAGGACAGAATTGTGTTTTATATTCTTATAACAGAACTGCATTATCTGTATTTTCAGCTACCTCTTCCATAACAAGAATCAGTCATAGATTTTAAAATTTGGGATTCAAGGTATTTCCTCTCTGTGATATGTTGTCGGGTTAAATTATGTAAAGAAATCTCTAATAAAGAAAGTTATTTAAATCTTAGTATCTCTATCATCATGGAAGCCTCATTACTCATCCTTTCCTGCAACACCCCACATACTGTGTTTAGGCCTATTGAGTTTCATCTGCCAGTCCAATATGCTTCACAAGAGCAAAAGTAGTAAAATTCCCCTATCAAAAATAATAATTTTTTCTTTTTTTTCCTCCACTAAAGGGAATTATAAAATCACTAAATCTCTCTCAGTAATATTAAACTGTATTATATTTTGTCATTAAAAAAATATTAAAAATCATATCTGGCAACGTGCATTGTGTGAAACCACCTAAAGATGTAGCCTAGTTTTGAATAGCAGTCATATTTGCTGTATGAATGTATTAAATCAAAAATGTACACTCTGTTTAATAAAGGTGTAGACAATATTGGAAATGGTTCGGCTTTCGTGCAATACACAAAAACAGATGGATTCATCAGCTCAGGAGTTGATCCTCATTCAATGCTAATCGGTAAAGTCATGTATTCAGATGCTACATTGGGGGGAGGAAGGTATACTAGATTGCAAGGAAGATATAGTAAGGAATGGAAGCTTCCATAGGGCTAATGAGAACTGATTTTTGAGTGGTGCCCTCATGTACCCATTAAGGAAATTAAACATCATACATCACATACAACATTGTATTTTTAAATGTACATTTTTTTAATAATTGCATTTTCGTAAATAATAAATCAAAAAAAAAATGTGAGTAAAATTTATTTGAAATTCTTTTCTTCATACAATTAAAATGCATACAATTTAAAATATTATTTAGTTTATTAAATATCATATTATATACATATAAAATGTAATGATCAAAAAACTGCACAGAGAATATTACTAAACTTATAAAATAATTTATTCAGAAAATTTTACAATAAAATTTAACAAAATTCCATAATCAGTTATTTAAAGAGTAAAATATAAAGAACAGTGATCACTTATCAGTTTATTTTAGCATTTTTTGTCTTTATATACCAATATATTTGAGATTTAATAAGTTTTATTAACATCATATAAAGATTCATCACAGAGCACCAAACCAGCTGTCAACTTTTGAATTAAGAAGAGTACAGTATATAATATCATTTGTATGCTATTTTCAATTAAAAATTTACTTCATTTGATCTCTAGGAAATGTAAAAAAATGAAACTTTGTGATCTGTTGTCTTGTTACTACATCTTGGCATAGCACAATATCTTGCATTAGTTTGCATGTTTATTAATTCATTAATTAATTTCAAACTTGAAATCGTTAATATCAAAAACAACTTCGAATAACAGTTATAACCGATGTTCACTTGAAAAACTGCTACACTAGCACTAAACTGACGTAGCAACTATTAAGAGGAACTATAACTGTTCGGGTCGGAAAGTAGGCAGAGCTTCCATTCCTTACTATATCTTGCTAGACTGGCTTTAGATTTCTCAGTCTAAAAGACTATTTCGTTTTAAAACATTAACTTTTAAGCTTTATTAATACATTAGGTAGCTTAACAAATAATAATAAAATTAATTAGAGTCATAAAATTACTGGCATTAACTGAATTATCAAGCGATAAGAAGGATTCTTCAAGTGAGCTAAGTTAGCATTCAAACATGCCACCTGCCATATCTAAAAACATTAGAGAATTAATCCTTCATCACAGGGAAAATGGGATATCTGTAAAAGATATTGGAAATATATTTCAAATAAGCCCAAAAACAATTTATAAATTATTACTGCAATTTCACGAGAGAGGAACTTTATCGCCTAAAAAATTGCCTGGGCATCCATGACTGACTACAAGCGATGAAGATGCAGAAATAATTCATCTAAGCAAAGAAGATCCGTTCCGATCTGCCAAGTCTATTTTGACGGAAACATTTTCAGTCCCATTTAAACATTTTAAATTTTATCTATTATATAATATGCATATAGTAAGAAACACATCTGAAAATTAACTAATGTTAAATATTCAAGAGTTTAAACTTCTTATTTTATAAGTAAATTTTCAATTAAATTTATTGCTTATAAGATGAACTTAATCATTTATTAATATAAAAAAATCACTTTTATGAAGAATTACTTCACGAATACGTAATTATTATTTAATAGCCGGTAACCTATAAGCATTATATTTAATTAGAAAATATTAATAAAAGTTAACCTTAATTAAATTAATACGATTTTCTAAATTGTAAGGAGGTTTTTTCGTGTTTTATAAAAATTAAAGCGATCAAAAAATACAGCAGCAAATGTGTCAGGAATTAATCATGTCACCTACGTCATCGAAATTCTCCCCCTCTATTCAATCTATCACATCCCTGTTTATACAGCAACAAGAACAGTCCATTTTATTACAGGCAGCCTTTGCTGTGAATTTCCAGACATTGTAAGTGATCTACTTCCTGTCATTGCTGCTCGTATGGACTATGTCTACACCTTTATTAAACGAACTGTACATCTATTTAAAATTTATTTATTAAAAACATACACAAATCATATTTTTCCACTTAAATCAATATGCATTATTTTAAATGGCCGATGAGTGTCTTCAGATTTTCTTGTTTTTTTGCCTAAATTGTGGTGAAGATGAAATAATTAACAAAATAATAATGTTTATTTTAATAGATTTAACCAATATTTTAGTATTATTCTGCATATTTTTTAGTTTTAAACACTGTATTTTATAGGAATGTATATAAACTCAGAAAATAAGAAAGCGAATAAATATTCAGGCTAATGAAGAACACAATGCTAAAAAAAAAAAAAAAAAAAAAAAAAAAAAAAAAAAAAAAAAAAAAAAAAAAAAAAAAAAAAAAAAAAAAAAAAACAGAAAATGATTGAATTAAATTTGAATTATTGAAAGCTAACAATAAATGGCACTCAATAAACAAATTAACAAAGGCAAATGAACAGTGCTTATAAAATGGAGAAATGGAATATGAGAAAATAATTGAGTTGAATTTAAGATAGCAATGGGAAAGTATTGATTCTGATTACTGTAAGTGGAGCTTTTACAATGCATTTTAATATGGATGATTAGAGATTATAAATTTTGATAAGATTAAATGCTCGATAGCAATATCCGGTTACAATAAATAGCTTCTACTGTATTTGTTTTAGAGATTATCAAAGTTCTGCTGGATCTCATGCAATGTTTATATAATTTAAAAGAATATTTTGGTAATTGGAAAAATTTAGGATCCATCAGAGGGGCATATTTTTAACAATCACAAAAAAAAATCAATTTGCAAAAGCTAAATTAATAAAATCAGAATTGAATTTTTTTATATCATTTTTTTTTTTAATTTTAATCATTTTTTGTTCTACTTTCTTAATGAGTATACTCGTCAACAGCGACAAACAGTTTAAAGGAACACAATGCCTTCGTGATGAATTAGTGCAGCTATTTGTGGAACAATTATCATGAATCTGCTGCAATTGTATGGAGTAGAAATCTTGATTTGTTGGATCAGAGAATAGCTCATGACATTTTTATTTCCCAGAAACATAGCATAATCTTGCATTCATGAATTTGGGATTTCAATATTGTGACATAAATCTGATAGATGGTAACCAATAATGTAATTCTCTCTTACTGTGAATGTAAACCATTTTTGTCACAACAATTAGTCCAAAAATGGATTATTATTATTGTGGCATTAAAGCAGTTTCAAGCAAATTGATATTTGGAATTTATCATCTGCCAGTTTATGTGGAAACTAAGTGAAGAAGGGCTTTCTTGGTTGATGCAAAAGCAAATAATTTCATTGTTTATTTTGAATCTGCAAACTTTCCTGTTTGACTTGAATCTGACTCAATTGCAATTTTCACTGTGTTATCAATAGTAATCATTTAAAACAGTCATCAGCTCTTTCAGCAGAAAAATATGTATTTAATATAATACACCAAGAAAACATAACTTAGAAATATCTTTGGTTATGCTTGTAGGTAGCCTTTGTCAGCTTACAGAACATAAGACTAGAACATTGTATTCTAAAGAATTTTTTAAAATTTAAGGAGTGCTGTTTGAATAAACTTTTCCATCTAAAATTTAACAAGTTAAAAATATGAAAATATTATATAAATTATGCCAATTTACATAAAATAAGTTTGTTTATACAATGGGTTCATACAGGACGTTGAATGGCCTTGCAATTCAACGTCCTGCAATTAGACAGTTGGGTTTCCTGGGATGGCGCATGCCCGTGCATAAAATTGTATGATGTCATTTGTTGTCAGTTCTTGTTGGACCGCTTTGGTGTTTGCCATGTTGTTGGTTTTAATTTTCAATTCTGAATTTTTCAGAAAATAAATTTATGCATCTGTAATTATTATTATTTTTTTGAATGAAATGTAAGGATAGGTTCAAAGACAACTGACCAGAAATTTGCTATTGTCCGTTATTGTAAAGGATTGAATTTCCTCAAAAGATATACACCTAGCCCTTGATTTGCACAGCACTCAATTTACACGGTTTCACTTTTACACAGTTTTTAAATGAAAACAAAAAAAACTTTTTTGGGTTTTATTTTGATTGTTTTGCATTATGCCATTTATAAATTAAATTAAAAGACATATTGTCACGTTTTGTGGGTTTCCGATCTCGTAGAGATTAATAAAGAGTGAATACAGCTATATTTTGTATAGTCCAATTTATTCACATAAAACAGCAAAATCTTGTTTCACTATAACTAAATTCAATACAAAATCCGATACTTATCTCATACAACACTAATCTATGTCTTTAATTCAGAATAACTCACACATCTCATACAACACTAATTTATGTCTTTATTTCAGAATAATTCACAGTTCTTAGTCTACTTTTGCTTTCACAATTTATCGCTCACTATTAACTTTTAATGTCCAAGTTTCACAGTTCAGCTAAACTCAATTCAGGCTTGCAGCTCACTTATCTGTACAGAATATTGTTAATTTTTTTTTTGTATTGTATTCGGTATTAAATAATGTTTGTTTTCATTTTCAAAAATAAATTGAAAAAGTATAAGATTTAAATTGTCTCTAAAAATTAATGAACCAATCCCCCTTTTTCCTTTAATCCTTATCTCGTTTTACACTGTTATAAAGAACATATCCTCAACTTTTCTTTATCTTCTTTGCATCGATTTACATGGTTTATAGTTTAACTGAACATATACTTCTATTTTGTATGAATTCTGCGTCTCTTTTTACACGGTTTCGGTTTGCACGATTTTTCCAGGAACGTACTATCGGTAAATCCGAGGGCTGAGTGTATTGTTATATACAAGCCACTTGCAAAATTTAAAAGATTTTAATGTTTGGTTCCAAGATATTGAAAATTTGAATTTGCCAGCATGGATCATAGAACTGCTGTACTGTGATATATCGTATTTTAATATTATGATACAAGAAGAGTTGATTGCATTGGAGGAGGATGATCAAGAAGTCTTATTTGATACAGATGGATATGCTAAGTTTTGGAATTTAAAAGTCATCCAAGAAAAATATCCCCAAATAAAAGTTGTTACCGAACCAGCATTATTGACTTTTCCCTCATCTTAAATGGAAGCAGGCTTTAGTCAAGTCAATAATTTACTATGGAAAACAAGAAATAGGTTGAATATTTTTGAACGAGATGATTTAAGAAGTTAAACAATTTTATACCAATATTAAAAAAAATTGCATCAATACATCAAGCACAGCCATCACATTAATTAATACGAACTTTTGTTCAATTAGAATCTGTGATTTTATTTCTGAAAACTTGTTTATATTTGTAAAATTAAAAATGATAATAGTACAAAAAATAATAAAACATAAATCTAATAAACCATCTTTCAAAATTTTTGTTCATATTCTTAGTCTAATTGTTATGCTTAAGTTATTTATGTGCAAATTATTTGTATTATGATTATGTTGTATGCTGTATATTATAGAGAAAAATGTAAGGGTGTCAATGAAGAAAATCATTCTTGTAAAAGGGGTAGATACAAGAAAAAGGTTGGGAATCCCTGATTTAGAACATAACATATCTTTTTGTATTGTTATTAGTCATGTATAATATGATTTTGTACTACATAAGATTTTATAAGGACCTAACTATCACATTATATGAGGGTTACCTGTATAAACTTAATACAGCTTTCAAAATAAGCTTGGCATTCAGAAAGGATCTAATAAGTGAAGATATAGTACAAAAACGATTCTAAAAATTTGCATCAGGAGAAGAGTAACTTCATAATGCATCTCATGAAGGATATTGACACTATCTAAAGAACTTCTGCACTCATGGCTATGATGCTTATACTCTCAAAATATGTCTAACTTACAATATTTATTAGTTATATATAGAAATTTTCAGACTCATGATTAATAAAACATACATTGTACAGTGGTGCTGCGCAATTCGACACTAATCCGTCACCAAAGTAATGTCGAATTGAGAAACTATTGAATTGCAGGACAATATTTCCCATATAAAACTATGTAAAATAGATTAATTCATTATTGTCCTCATCCCATTCCCCTAATGGGTAAGGTGAGAGAGATACACTATATTATTTATTTTATTACATGTGCTTTACTATTGTATAACACACTAAATTACAAAATACGCTATTTTATACACAACACACAATTTATTAATCCTTGGATGTTGGAATGAAGTCTTCCAGCAGACACCCTAGCACCCATATCTTCTGTGTTGCAAAACGTTACTACAGTTGTCCTAAAAACGCCATACTCCATGGATGTTGGAATGAAGTCTTCCAGCAGACACCCTAGCACCCATAATCCGTGTTGCAAAACGTTACCACAGTTGTCCTAGAAACGTCATACTCGAGTTACATTTAAATTGTTCTCCACAGTTGTCCTAGAAATGCCATACTTGAGTTTGGAATGAAGCTATTTTATATACAACACAATTTATTAGCCCTTGGATGTTGGAATGAAGTCTTCCAGCAGAGACTATTTTATACACAACACAATTTATTAGCCCTTGGATGTTAGAATGAAGTCTTCCAGCAGACGCCCTAGCACCCATAATCTTCTCTCTCTACCATAGTTGTCCTAGGAACTAATTACAAATACTACAGCACGAATTATAAGTGGAAACATTATTATAACTGAAGATCTTTCAAGCTTCATTAAGCCATCGTCAGCATAATACATAAACAAATAAAATATTCGAATGTTATACGCATATATTCATCCCACTTCTTGTTTAATTACAAACACTACAGCACGAATTATAAATGGAAATGTTCTTTATTATAACTGAAGATCTTTCAGCTTCATTAAGCCATTGTCAAAATAATACATAAACAAATTAAATATTCGAATGTTATACAAACTTAAAAAACTGGAAAAGAATACATTTAGAATATCTTTAAAAAACGAATACATTTAAAATTAAAAATCGATATCATAACATTGTATATAATAATATTACAAAGAAAATATAGTAATATTGATAACAGATTAAAACGATAATAAAATGAAATAAAACAACAAAACCATGTAATATTAATGCATATGTAAAACCTAAAGATATGGCCCCTATCATCGAATGATTGTTAACGAGAGTATCTCATGAAGAAAGAGAACTGAGAAGTGCATACATTCATGCTTCTAACACTCGAACCAATCATAGGAAGATAACAGAGCAGAGAAGACTGTCTCTTAAAGTGGAAGCGGTGAGACGATGGTTAGATCATAATGATCTCGCATGCACATACGACGATAAAACAAAGAAATTAGTGATTATGCCATCCAACCAATATAATGACTTAATTATGGAATATATCACCTCATCCAATGTCCAACTGATCAATGAAGATCCAACTAGTATCCTTCAAAAAAGAGTCCAGAATATAATGAGGTTCTCTCATTAAATATCGGAAACGCTTGTTTTAAGGGTTTCCGACCATCCGGAAGCTGTCCACATTTTGGAAATGTGGACAGCTTCCAGACCCAACATGTCTACCCATGTATGTCTTTGTTAAAATGCACAAACAGCCTATTAGCATTCGTCCAATGGTAGATAAAACTAGATCTCCCTTAACTCCACTTGAAAAAGTCATTGCAAAATGGTATATTAACATCATGAAGGATTACCCGTATACTGTACAATCATCATCTGATTTTTTACATACACTAAACAAGTATCAGTTACAAGATGGTGATCAATTGGTAGTTGCTGACTATAATGCTCTGTATCCTTCAATTAAACTCGAGCCAGCATGTTTATTTTTATATCGCTTCCTATTAGAAAACACACAAGGTAATGTACCACCTCAAATCCTAAGGGACATATCTCACCTAATAATATATAATTCTTATTTTACGTACAATAACCATTTTTATAAACAATGTATAGGTGTCATATATAATTCTTATTTTACGTACAATAACCATTTTTATAAACAATGTATAGGTGTCCCGATAAGAGGACCAATGGCTAGCATTACAGCTGAGTTAGTAGTACACCATAAAGAGAGTATGTTGTCAGCATTAATTCACACTGATATTAGGCTTATCACTAGGTACGTTGATGATGTGTTTATCATCTGTGATAATAGTAAAAATGCTTTATCCATCCTAGAATTTTTTAATGACAATACCTTGGGCCTTAATATTAAATTGGAACAAAAGTCACAGGTAAATGTCCATTACTTGGAAGTAAATATCTCAGTCCGTAATAATTGTTTCTATACTACAGTTTATAGAAAAACAACTTATGTGCCTGTATTCATTTCAAGGTGGTCGTATAACCCATTTACTTATAAGGTGGCAGCCTTCTGTTTCCTACTAAAACGAATGGAAACATATTATAGTATGTTAGCTGCTAAGGAAATAGAATTTGATATAATTACTGAGCAAGCAAGATTACATGGATATAACTATACCTTTATAAGTAATTTAAGAAGGTCTCTGCAAGTAGGCAAGCAAAACACCTCCAATTATACTGATCTGTCCACGATTATTACATCCTACACCAACTCTGTTAAATATCATAAGCTATGCAGACCATCAAGAAAGCACTCCACAATAAAAATGTTATGCTCCCATATAATAGACTTGACACCGTTTACCATAGTATAAAAAACGTTAAACTTACAATACCTATGTTAGACCGATCAGATGTGCACCTTATACCCATATTTAACTATGATTTACAAAGAGAAGATATTTATATAAGTAGCACAAGCAGTACTTAAAGACTAGGATTAGTGAGCATATGCGATCGATTGCAAAGGCAGAATTCGACACTGCTCTAGCCAGATCCGTTTATAACTATATCATTGATTCACTGGGATCAGGCAAGAATCATTAAAAAGTTTAGTAGTAGTGATGACATAAAAATAGCTGAATCTCTGGTAATACAACAATATAGTAATAAACATCACGTGATAAATAACATACAACCGTCGATCGTACCACCACAATGGCTTGCCTTGTAATATTATTATACTTTCGGATTAGAATCAAACTTTATTTTTATTTTATTATATTTTTTTGTTGTTTTATTTCATTTTATTGTTGTTTTAATCTGTTATCAATATTACTATATTTTCTTCATAATATTATTATATACAATGTTATGATATCGATTTTTAATTTTAAATG
>AYEL01088343.1:0-24932 GCA_000484575.1 Olivierus martensii
GTGCTGGGGGCGAAATGTTCCGGGGGCGAAATGTCCTGGGGGCGAAATGTTCCGGGGGCGAAACGTTCTCGGGGCGAAATGTAGGGGGCGAATTGTCGGAGGCGAAATGCAGGGGGCGAATTTTCCGTAAACCGTATATTGCAATAGCTTGGATTCACCTCCTGGAAACGTTTGTGATAAGAACGATACCGTTGTTAAAAAATTATTGAGAACTGGCGTTAAGAAAACTAATCGGGGACTGAAAAAATATTTATTGTTGCAGAAATAAAATTGTTTGATTAGGCTTTTGTACTCGATTGTTTCTGTCGCTACACTGCCTCAATACTGGTAGAGTTTCTACCCAATTAAGTACCAACTGTTGGTGACCACCTTTATAAAATTTGACCAGTGATTGGAAGAGGTTCGAGTGCAATGAATTAATAAGTAATATTTATCAGAAAATACTCGATTACTCGATCTTTCCCGAGATTTTTCTTAGTAGCAAATAGTCTATTCGGATTTTTTGGAGACAATCGAGTTTCAGCGTTGTATTTACAACTCATCCGGACTGATGCGTAGGTTGTAATTAGTGCACTGACTACTATATCCAGTTTAGCTGGAATAATAAGTTTTGTTTGCTTTCCAATATAAAGCTTTTAGTAGGAAAATGAACTTAACCAATAACATTTTTATGAGCTGCATTAATTTTAAATTAAAGATGCCATCGATTAATTCGTTTTTATTGATTAATCGATAGCATTTGTTTACACAATGTTACGCTGGCGTGTATCAATATAATAGGTATAACAACACATTTAATTTAGTATCTCGGTGTCGAGATGATAGCTGTAGGAAAAGCATCGCTTATCAAATATCTGAAAATTTAGCCATTTCGATACTGTTTCAGACTCTTTCCTTTCACTTTGGTCGAATCTTGGAATAGAACAACTTGAAATCTCTTCAATCCGCATAATTTTCTTCGGTCTTTAATACAGTAATTATGGATCACGATGACGTGATCGAATTTTGTTTTAGATGTTTTCTACAACCTTGTTTATCGACAGCTTTGATCCACGGTTTGGTACCGTTCGATTCTTGCAAATGTCCAAATGGTGGACTTACTTCTTCCCTCTTTTCGGTCATCCAAGATATTTACATCCAAATCTTAGAATATCTAATTTGGATAGGGATGGCCGTGTTTGTTTTTCAGACGATTCCCATCATCAGCGCGCATATTCCTTGTATTGGTCTCTTTAATCTATACGGAAATGATTCCATTTTCATAAAATTATCACTCATTCTTATCGCTTTCGCCTACGCTTCTACTTTCAGTATTTTGAGAAGAAAGAAGTATAATTGTCAAATAAATTTGCGAATTCTTAGTTATTCGGAAAGATCCGCGTTATTCGCTTATTCCCGTAAGATTTGGCTTATATCTTTGACGTTAATTTTCTTTTTTCTCTTTTGGTTTCAAATTTTGAGTGGGGTTCTTTTTTATCCCGTTTTCGAAGACCAGAAACATTTCGAATACGAAGGCCTCTTCTGTTCTGTAGCTGCCACCATCGTATACTTTCAAGTAGTTGGCGGACTCTTTCACATAGTTCTAATCGGCTTTATAATTTTTGTAATAATAAGAAAAGAATTTCTTGGAGTATCTCAATGTTTGTTTTCGTTGAAAACATCCGAGTTTCTTCTGAGATACCGATTAGAATCAATTATAAGTCACCACGCGGAACTCTTCGCGTTTGTTCACCAAACAAATTTAACCTTCAGTTTCTCGATTATGACTTTGTATTTTACTCTTTTAATGGAAACATGTTTGTGCTTTTATGTATTCATATTTTCTGACTTCAGTCTGGTCTTAAGATGGCAAATGTTTGCCTTTTCGGTCATTTCTTTCATCGCCTGCATTATAGTCGGCTTCTCTTTGTCCTTCTTCACTTCTGCCGTAATATTTATTCGGAAAAAATATATATATAAGTAATTTTAAAAAATTTAAATAAACAATTACAATTACAGATGCAGAATTCCTTTCAAGATATTCGAAGATTCGCAGAGTGTCACTTGGAACTGGAAGAAAAGTTAAAAGTAATTATTATTATTTAGTTTCTGTCTCTCCATCAAAATGTCGTGGTAACATTTTATTTATTTTAGATTCTGAATTTCATGAAACGCTTCGGAAAAGTCCCGTTAGCCATTTCCATGAATGGCTATTTCTCCGTCACTAAAAGGTTTCCCATCAAGGTAACTCTTAGCAGAAATTATTTTAAGATAAATACAAATTAATATTTAATTCCTGTATTCAAATACCTTTTATTCTCGTATATAAGCCAATTCGTGTATAAGTAGGCCACCTTATTTTAGAATTTAAAAATTTTTAACCCATATACGAGGGGAGACCAAAAAGTTCTTACCTTCATGACGATGCCGATGTGCTAAGGATGAGAAAATTGATCGTCCAATTCGTTCTTCGCTATATATCTACTTCCTAGGGCTACACATTTCTTACAGCTGTGAGCAGTTGTTTAATCTCATCTTTATAGAAGATGGCAGATTTGGAGGCAAACTAGTTCTCCACAGCAGTGATTACCTCTTCTTTGAGGAGGTAATCACTGCTATGGAGAGCTTGGATGACAAGTGATTACTTCCTCAACGAAGAGGTAATCACTTTCTTCCATGATGATGAGTGGTTAGCTCCTCTTTCAGGAGGTAAATAATTCATCATCATGGAAGAAACTTCTTCTCTGTAAATATTTTTTTCATATTTCGAAACAAGAAGGTGCCAAGACAGGAGAATACGGAGCAAGGATTCATAGCCACATATGCACAGAAAAGGGATTGTTCTGCAGCTTGATGGGCAGGTACATTATCAGTTAGCAGCAACACACCTTTTTTCTTGATACTGTTCCGGAACTTTTGTAGCAAGTTCCTATAGTATGCCCCTGTTATTGTCCATCCATTTTGTAAGTAATCTGTCAATATATCTTTGCTATCCAAAAACACAGACAACAAGACCTTACTGGAGAGCCTTCTCTCGGGAAATCGGATTGGCTGGTGCGATCACATTTGAATTCTCATTTCCATGTTTCATAGTCCTATATGATGGATATTCCTCGTCATACACAGCTGACGTCTCTTCGTGGATTGTTGTGCAGTTTTCTCTCGAAAATGAAGGAACCGTATCAGGCTCGATATTTAGTTTTGTCCAGCATGACATCCTCTATTATCTTCTAACTCCGATTAAACAAGATCTATCAAAACAAAAAAGACATGCGTGTTAATAAGACATTAATCTATTATTGTTTACAATTTTGAAAATCTATATCTCACAAAACATGGTGAGGGTAAGATCTTTTTGGCCTCCCCTCGCATAAACATCCTGCCAACCTTCTAGTATTAGAGCAATATGACATTCATTGAAGTAAATAAATAACTTTTTATAATTTAAAAATTTTCCAAATCTAGTTCAAACTCACTTGAACAAAACGCTAGCTTTATAACGTCAAAATATCGTGATGTGACGCGAATAGAAGGCCTGTTACAATATAATCTTAGTAGGATGTTTTGACAGCAGAAAATAATAAAAATAGTGTTATTATATTTACGCCAATTCCTAATCTCAACAAAAATATTTAATAAAGTTTTAACTAATTAAAATACAAGACTCAAAATTCCCAATAATATTTTACTGCCATTGACGAGATTTGAAAACCAATCAGAACAAAGTTATCCAGAGAAGCTGATATCCGATGTTCAAAATCAGTGTGAAATAACCATGCGATATTTTCAAAATGATCAGAACTATCACGAGATGAAAAAATTGTTGATCAGAATTACCAAGAGTCACTACATTTTCATCTTAAGTTAACTACAGGATGATTTTAGGCCTATTAGTCTAGGCCATGTCCCACGTGCAAGTGACACGACTCTGTACTATGAGATACTACAAACGCGATGCTTCGCAATGCGACGATACAAGCGACACTCTGTCCCAGGAAAATTGCTTGTATAGCATATCATCCCATTATTTATCTACTAAATGCCAATTATGTAAATTTTTTCGATCTGTTTTAACATACAGGATGGGGACCATTGAAAAGTGACTCGTGTAAAAGAGTTTAGGTCGCTGTTTTTTAAAAAATCGAAGTCAAATGTCATGACGCTGGATCGCACCACTTATATACCTGAAAAATTGCATTTCACCAGGGGAGGACACAACCTCCGCCGATCGGAATCGGCGGAGGTTGTGTCCTCCCCTGGTGAAATGCAATTTTTCAGGTATATAAGTGGTGCGATCCAGCGTCATGACATTTGACTTCGATTTTTTAAAAAACAGCGACCTAAACTCTTTTACACGAGTCACTTTTCAATGGTCCCCATCCTGTATGTTAAAACAGATCGAAAAAATTTACATAATTGGCATTTAGTAGATAAATAATGGGATGATATGCTATACAAGCACTTTTCCTGGGACAGAGTGTCGCTTGTATCGTCGCATTGCGAAGCATCGCGTTTGTAGTATCTCATAGTACAGAGTCGTAAAATGTTTTTTATCGAATAAAAAATGGTTTATACGATAATTTTAATTGATATCTTTGCTTTTATCAATCGTCATCTCGGACAACGTTCGCATTCCGTTCATTTCTTTCGAATAATCGCCCTCTGCTGGTTTTTCTGACGTAGCTGCCAACCATGTTGCATGCTAGAAAAAGAAGGTAATAAACGAATTAAAATGTAGAACACGGAAAAAAAAATTGAACGCATTATGAGGCCAGAACAGCCTAATACGCGATTACCCCAAAGTGCTGATCCGCTCTTACCCCAGGTAATAATATCTACCTGTCAAGAGCTTACCAGGATTTTTCTCAAAAAATTTTGAAATGTCAAAAAATATTGTTCATTTAATGTAAACTTTAATCAATATTCTACGTGCTTACCAAAAAATAGCTGCTAATATGAAGTTATCCTAAGAATTATTGCACTTAAGATACTGTCAAAGTTGTGTGCGCTGTTCGGACGCGACGCTTGTAAAGGTCGATGTAAATACTAGATTCGCATCTTTCATCGTGTGTTATGTAAGTCGATAGATCGATATTAACTTGTAGTAGAATACCACTATATCCAACAGCAAAATTTCGCTTATCTTATAATAAAAAAAGCCCGATAATGCATTTCTCCCAACTATTCTATGTCGATAGATCGATATTAACTTGTAGTAGAATACTACTATATCCAACAGCTAAATTTCGCTTATCTTATAATAAAAAAAGCCCGATAATGCATTTCTCCCAACTATGCCCTTACTCCACTCCGCCTTATAATATATTAGAAATAGGGAAATATATTAATAAAATTTCTTATACAGTCATACCTCGACTTACGTCGTTTTTGACTTTAAGTCAGTTTTTTGTTAATGGGAAAAAATATAAGTTTACTACAGGCTGAGTCTCACAGATGTAAAATGTGATATAAATATGTCGGTGTATCGATGCTGATGTTGCTTTCGCTACATGGCTAGACGGTGCGTTTTTAAGGCAGGTTTAAACCAAGTGCGAGCATTAATGCCGCAAATATTTTGTACGGTGTAGAAATGAAGGCTGTAAAATTTAACGTCACTAAATGCTGAAGAAAGGGTTCGTTCCAAACCTCAACAGAATAATCAGAGATGAGTAAAAAATCTCAGCAAACCGTTCCAAAGTTCAACAAGCCAATTAAATTTTTAAATTTGTTTGTTATTTCTGACATCTATTCTTAGCCATATGAACGCCTAAGATGATTTTAAAAAGTAAGAATTCAAACGTAGTACACACAAAATTATTTTTTTAATTAAAAAAAAATCTATATATTAATTTTATAGATGTACAGTTTTAGTAATAATATAAATTCGGATATTTAAAGAAAATTTTGAATTTATCGTGTTTTTACATTTTTAATATATTTATTTCTACGTTTATGCATAATGTGCAGATTAGAGTTCTAATCACAGAATCTCCAGCTGTCAAGTGATGCATATGGTAAGGTAGCCAATGATAGGTCTTACCAGCAGACAGCAGCTGGTGTGACACACCGCATATCCCCATCCATCCCCAACTCCTACAGTTGGACTGAAATGACACAATAGAACTAGGTTAGAATTGGTTCCGGTGTCATATCAACCATCTGTCGAATATTGTTTAAACGATTGAATTCGTGAAAGTCAAATGGAAATCCTAAATGGTTAAACTTCAATATTTTCTCTGGACGAATACAATTTGAGTTGGCAACGAACAGTGGTCGACATCATTTAAGACTTGATAATATGCTATTTCCTGTCTCTCTGTCTCTCTCAGTGTGTGTGTGTGTGTCTCTCTTTCTTCGTTATTCGAAGGATAAAAATTCATCTCAGTCGGATGAATCTCGACAGCTAACTACGCATCGTTGCATCAAAGATTCTGTTCCTTGTTCCCTTTTAAACTTCTTCTTTTTCTTTTTTTTTCGCATAAATTTCCTATTGACAACCGAGCGTGTAGCTTGTTCATCAATTTGTCGAAGGCAAGTTTCGTTAAAAATCGATCGTATGACATCGGGTCAATCTGGTGGGGTAGCAGGACCACAAAAGGCGGTCGTGCACGGCCACCAAATCATTTTTTTTATTCTTCAAACAATAAAATTAGTCATTTGATAAGTCATAACAATGTTGTATTAACATAAATTTCGATTCACATTACACATTTTATCTAATGTATTTTTATCTATTCAAAATATTAACTTTGAATAGGATATCGTATATTCTTAAATTAATTAATTAAAAAAAAAAAGTTAAAAATTTTCTTGGCCGAATTTTACGACAAATATGCCACGTGTGAAATAAAAACAATATATATATCTGTAGTATTTTTTGTTTGATCCCGTCCTGAGTTATGCGATGTGGTAATTAGTTCTATATTGGACAATGTGATAACCTTGACACAATAATTATCGAGGAAGAAATAAGAAGCCAGTAAAATTATCTTTATATAACCATCTCTTATTGCATTTTATCTACTTCTATAAATATTATATAGTTTTAGTAATCGATAACGAATAATCGATAATTATTAACTTACGTTTTCACGACAAATCAATCGCGTCACGCACTGAAATAATAATACTTTAATAAAATTAAGCTGTAGACTGACGAATTCTCCAAGGAAATGATGAAGTTGTATAGAGATATTTGGTTTTTTATCGAATAACTTCTAATGAAAGTTGTCAAGAGGTATTATGCTCTTATTGTTCGTCCAATTACTGACATCCATTGTTTCTTAGCCTTTACGCAGCCCACATGTCAAGACAGTCTGTCATATTGGTTTTAATACCATCCATCAATCTATTTTTCCCACAGCCAACCTACCTCCCGCCATTTCAAGAAGGTGATTTACGATTGTTCAAGACATTTCGAATAATCTACAGGACTATTAGCACTTTTGTCGGTTATTGCGGTCTGTGAGGGAAAGGAATTTACATCAGCTGCTTATCGATTACTTACTTTCTCACTTCAGATTTCCATTTTATAATAATTCACAGACATTCGCATTGTGAAGTGATTGGAGTAAGCCAATCTCCGGTTTATAATTTAATAGATTTTTATGTAAAAATAAAATATATATATATAATATATATATGCATTTTAGTCCACGTGGAGAAAAAACATTTTCGAAAGTGACGAAAACATTCCGAAAAGAATAAGAAATATCCAAGCAAAATAATAATAATAAATTGAAAGAAAAAATTGAAGAAGAAAATTCGGACGTAAATCTACCATCAAAAAAGTGCGAAGATTAAATTTGGAAAGCCGAAAAAATACGAAGCTGTGATAGTAATAACAATACGTTTGTAAGTGGAGCTCACAATAATAAATGAATCTTTCCAAAGTATTATATGTTTGGTGATGATGCACTAGAGAAAGTTTTAAAGAACAATGACCACTATTTATGATAGTCCATCGCAGAATATATAGCATGTAGATTTATCCTTAATGTATAAACCAACTGGTATCTATTGCGTTAAAGAATTAGATTTTCTCTCAAATCTTCCTGCTGTCACGGTATGGGAAAACGTGGCCATAGGATAAACAGGACTTTTGGGAATTTACTACGATATTTGGTTCCAGGCATTTTCTTATCTGACATGCTCTATTCATCAGTGAAGATTGTCTATCCTAAGTAATTCTACAAAAAAATAAAATAAAAAAAAATAAAGCTTTTTTTTGTAGAAATGCTATCCATAAGAAATTGGTCAACTACGTCTCTGCAGACATTTTTTTAAGTAGAAAAAGTTTAAACTATTATATTTTATAGCGTAATTTATTATACGTGAAAAATATATAAGTACATATATTGTAGGATTATATAACAAAACTGTGATTCTTTAAAATTTAAAGTGATGAAATAATAAATTTATTTGTTTATAAATTTAAAAGTCGAATAACAAAAATTTATGGATAAGATAACAACAATAATAATAATAATATTTTTTTTTATTTTTATCGAAACAATTTAAATATTTAAAATTAATTTTTTTAAACAATAATTTAGTTTATAAAATATCTGTAATAATTTATATAAGTTGTTTGAATTCGTTGAATATATAAATTGATTCCGTAAAAATAAAAAGAAACAAATGTGAATTATTAATAAATATTAATAAAAAAAGCAATAAAATATATCTGGCTATTAATTTTATCTTATTGGTTTTTGGTGACGTTGCAGAGTTTTAGTTTTGCTTACTTGTTAAAAAATAACTTGCCAAATGTTGTTGTAAAGTTAAAAGAAATGTTGAGAAGAGAGAATAAGAAGATAGCTGTAACAAAGGAAGCTAGCTATACATGAGATCCTTGAAGGAAATAGCACTTGATTAAGATATAACTACTATATCAGTTTAGAGTTATAAATACAATGAAATTTGAAAAATTTTTCTTTTTATAGTTGCATTTAAATTTTTAAACATTACAAACATATATTTATATATATATAGTTCTTTTATTTTTCTTCAATTAGTAAAAATGAAAAATTTCTAGCAGCGATTACTTTTTTTTTTTTTTTAAATTCTCTTTTAAAATAAAATCGAACTTGTTTTGTTAAAATATTTTTTATACGTAAAAGAAATGGCTTCAATAGTTTAAAAATAAGCTTGGATACCTTCTAAATCTTGTTTCATATCAAGATTCAGCAGGTTTCTGAGCGATCAAGAATTGTTAAAAAAAAGTATAGTATAAATTTAATATTTTTATCAAAAAAAAAATTTTTTTATCAAGCTAAGATGCTGGGTAAGGATACGGTAAAGATGATATATATATATATATTTACTTATATCCCGGCAAGTTAATTATTATTTTTACGTACAACAGTCTAACTGATTTTTAAATGGATATATCTAGTTGAAAAAATTTTAATATATAATACTGTAATAAAATTCGACGCACCACTTTGATTTTTTAAACGAAATTTTATTGATTTTGTCTAAATTTTTATTCGAACTTAATGTAAAAGTTTAATCTCCGAATATTATTTCTTAATAATAAACAGATATGGAAAACAATGCATTTAATATTAAATATTATTTTAATCGGCGAAAATTAATTAAGAAACTTTGACGAAATTAAAAACAAATCACATTTTAGTTAATTTGTATTATTCCGAAGAAGAAGGAAACTTTTTTAATTTTTTGCTTATTTATTGCTTATGAAATTTATTTTCAACGTTAAATATTATTTCATGATTATATTAAAGATGACAGCAATATAATCATCACTCATTTATTTCTATATGAAATCAAATTAGATAAAAATGAATTTATGAAAATGCTTACAAAATAAATTCAATGAAAAATAAACAGGGCCATAAGCGATGTATTATTTTTAATACTCCATTAAACGAATATCTAGAAAACACATTATATAAATTTTAATAAACAAACAATGTTTTCAGTTTTAATACACTTTTTCGAATATATTTTTTCCTTATTTTTCATTTGAATAAGAAAGGGATTTTATTTTGTTTATCACGCTTGTTTATCTGATGCTTACTACATAGTTAATCTTCGTCGAGTATCTTTTTTTTCTGTTTTAGTTCGTTTTTTACAAGTTGACTGATGAGTTGTTTCGAAAAGTCGAAAGAAATTTTTTTTGTTGATTGATTAATATTCTGCTGAATAGCATTGTTTTAATTCCAAGTATTCGTGTCTTTATTATTATTATTATCGGTATAAACTGATCTTTATAATCACTTCAAAGTTTAAAATAAAATGTTTGCTAACCTTTGACATTTTTATTATTCTTCTATTTTACGTCGAATGTGAATAATGGAGATTTTCGATTATCATAATTCGCTTCTTTCCCAATCGATTCTGATAATCGAAATTCTGTTATTGTAATCTAGACTTTAAAAATATTATATTATTTAATAATTATTCGATTAATAGATAAACTGAAACAAAAATATATTAAACTTTGTAGAATTTCCGATAAATTTTTATTATTTCATAAATTTGTTCTAAAAATTGACAGAGTAAGATTAACGACAAAAATATCAGAAAACAAACTTTATCTTTCTTACAATAAAAAAAAACATATACAAATTTATTAAATCTGAACTGCAGAAGTTTTGTTTAAAAATTTCTATATATTTTTTTAATTGGTTTAAAAGAAATGGATTTTTTAAAATAGCAAATTAATTAAATTTTACTGAATTTTATTTAAACCATACTTTTACTCTTTCTCGAGATTTATCCAGCACGTTTCGATCCATTTTAGAAGTTAGAGATAACAGCCAAAATATGTGCAATACAAACCAACGAACGTATCAGTTAAAATATTCTTGGAAAGAAATCTAGAATCTAGGCTAATAGTTGAGAATCCATAAAAGATTGAAAATACTATGGCGCCAATAAAATGCTTACTGAATGGGTTAAATCACAGTTGTTAGATTGAACGTAATTGCTTATAAATCCTTTGAAGCTAAAACGTGTATATATATCCTTATTATACAATTTTCTGTTGAGTTTTCATTATTCCTATAATGTTTAATCCTTTAGAAGGATTTATCTTTCAGTAATTTTCTTTTTAAATAATTCAAATCGATTCCTTATTATACAATTTTCTGTTGGGTTTTCATTATTCCTATAATGCTTAATCCTTTAGAAGGATTTATCTTTCAGTAATTTTCTTTTTAAATAATTCAAATCGATGATTTAATTTGCTATAAACGTAAAGATGTGTCCAATTTAATTTAAAAATTATATGCAATGCTTATTGCCTATTCTAATATAATTAATACGATCAGAAGGAATAATGTTCTTTGTTTCATTTGTGATAATTAAATTCCATCTCGCTGATCAGTTCAATTCTAAATAAATTGCTTATTGAATTACATTTCCAGAGATAAAATAATAATTTTTTAGTATTATCAAAGTCGATAGTAAATTATTTATTTCAAGATGTCAAGAAACCTTTAATAAGAATAGAATGCAAATGGTATTTATTCAGTGGAAAATTAATTATTTTTTAAATAAATTTTGGGATTCAGAAAATGATATATTTTTCTTTTTTGCCTTCGGCATTTTTAAAACAGTTCTGTAATAGATACACTATTGTATGAGATGGAAAAAAATTTAATAATATTAATTAATCATTTCTTACGTTTATTTGAAGAAATATTGCGATGAATCTTTGGGCGGTTATTCCGATGCGATTTATTTATTATACAAACAAATTCATTAAAGATATTGTTGCTATTATAATTAATATGATATTGCTATTGAATTGCTTAACGTTATTATTTATCGTTTGCAATTCGATGCCGATCGTCACATATGTAATTCTTGAATGAATGAATAATAAATATCCAGTTTAATTTCCAGACTGCACGGCAGGACGTATCACAAACTTAACGGTTCCTCGCTGGGTTCAGAATGGAACTGAAGATAGAGTATTATTGGATTGCGAATACGAGTACAATCAGGACGAAGAAAAGTTCATTCTGAAGTGGTATTTTAACGACGATCGCCACGCAGCTTATCAGTGGATACCTAATCTTAATTCCAGATCATTTTCCAATCAATTTGGTCGGTTTGCTGATTGGGAGCATTATCTTAAAGATGCCGATAAGTTTAATAAATATAGACAGATTATTCTCAAACGGCCAACGACAGAATTCACTGGTGAATACAAATGCCATGTTATCTCTAAATGGTCTACCGACGAAAGAACAGCTTTCATGACTGTCTATGGTAAGTTTAACGATTATCAAATATTTATCAAAATTTATTATTTAATTTAGATTAAATAATACAGTAAATATTATTCCGGATAAAAGTTTTACTATATGCACATTCCGGAATATAGATCTTTAGATTGTCTTTTTTTCATGTATAAAAAAACATTGCATATGTTTAAAACAATGTTTATAATAGCTAAAATAACTAGATAAACACTTGTATTTTCAAAATTATTTGTATTATTTAATTTAAGATATTTTTTATTGGTTAATTCTCTACCGGAACGTTCGGATTCGGTTCAGTAATCCGGAATATCTCTAATCCGAATGACCATTCTCTATAATCCGGATTAACGAAATTTAAACTGTATAAAGAGATTATTTTTGCCAACTGTAAATATATAATTTATGATTATTAAAAAACTAAACTCAATCTCAAGAAAAATAATAATAAGGAAAGTTCTATCCAATAATTTTTTTAATACATTACTCGCGATTCGAATTTTTACAACACATGCGAAATCTGTGACTAGCATTAATAATTTGAGACATTAGCATGGTTAGTCGTTGTCATAAGTTAGTGGTCATGCAACTGCTGGTACAGATGGCAGTTACTGACAGTCTTGCATTAAATATTTGGCCACAACGTGACATCGAAGTAATCCATTGTAGTAGCATCGTAAATTTTTTATGTTAGCAGTTTTGAGAAGAATAGTAGAACATCTCTGAATTTACACGGAAAACAGATGTCGTAGAAATAACCTAGTTGTCTTTAAATTCTATGATTTGTAAACAATACAGCGTCAATTGTGTGATATAATGGTTCTTGGTTAAATGTAGAGTTTTAGAAACAAACATAAATAACTAATGCAACTCTTTAATAGTGAATATTTTAATATGATCAGTTGCTATTTCATATAAATATCACTTATCTCTTAAGGATATTTTGTTATAAATCAGAATATTTGCTTAGAATATTTATGTTGTCTAAATATATATTATGTTCTAATATAATAAATGCTTTCCATAATTTCTATAGAGGTCTATATCTACATTCCAGGACCATTATATCTACAAATCATTACTTTATGATCTCTTTATAAGTAAAGAAAATCTAGAGAATTTTTAAATCTATTAATAATAATCCTGTATAAATATAAAGAGTAATTTTGATTTCTTTATAGATTACAATAAAAATGTTTGATTTTATTATTATTGAATGATTTAGCTTTTTATCTAGAAAGAAACTAAAGTTACTGTATGAATTAAGATCAATATTAATCTTGAGAATTGATTTTAATAGCATTTTATGATATAAAAAACGGGTTTATTTCTGAACCGATAGAAAAATACGATTTATACGATGTTAATCCTTTACTAAATGTTTAGGAATCATCAATAGTTATTTTTATTCAAAATTTTTGGACATTAAAATGCTTTTCAGTCTAAGTTGTTTATTAAAAATCAATCATTCGTGAATTTTTTAAAATCTATTAATAATAATAAATGTGATATTATTAAGGAAATTCGAGCGTCCAAATTTACAGACGACCTATTTTTCTGTTATTTTTTAAAATTAATTTTTTTATTTTTTTTTATTTCCTGCTTATAAATTTATTTGTCTATCTGTCTTTAACATCTCAAATAAAATTTTGGACACGAATTTATTTATAAAATTGATTTATATTTAGTTAATGCGCATCAATTATTATCGTTTTTTTAAATCAATATTTCAACATTCTGAAACTAATTTCTCAATAATGAAACACTTATTTAATTGTTTTATAAAAATAGAACGAATTGAAATGCTTTTCGTGTCATTTATTAATTGCTTAGCAATATATCACTCGCTTTACTTACAGTGACAGTCTCGGAATATAAAATCTCATAATTCATCTGAATACTTTAAAATATTAATTTAATTATTTCGAGTGTATAAAATTACTAATACAAAATGCGTACTTCATTTTAAAATAAATATAGTTATTTTTATATTTATGTAACAGCTCCTGCCAAGCACATCAAATTTAATTATAACATACTGCCGAACAAGACAGTGAATGTTTCGTGTGAAGTGGATGGAGTGTTTCCCAAGCCGGAAGTTGAATTGTTTTACTTATTACAAGATGAAACGGAACCTAGAGAGATGGATATAGATGAGGACTTTTTCGAAAGAACAGAAGATAGTTATCGAATAGGAGTATCGGCTTTAATTCCTCTGTCGGAATTAGACAAAGAAAATGATTCTGACTTTAGTTGTGTGGTTACTATCGATCCAGATGTATATCAAGAACGGAGGAGAATTTTATTTCATCCAGGTAAGAAATCTTTTCAGTTTTGTTTTTCTTTTCTAAACTGGGTTAAGTTTCGATTCTACTAACTTTATATTGTTATTAATTATTGTTAATAATACGAAAAGGCTTTCATCACTGTTTAAACTTTTATATGCATGTCTTCCTGTTAAAATTTATATTTTTCTATAAATGAAATATTTAAAACGAGTATAAAGTAATTAAACGTAGATAAAAGCTTTGCCATGGAACATTTATTTATTTGGCAATGAAAAAAAATAAATAAAAATTGTATAAAACTATTTAATGTCAAATACGCTTAGAATATAACTTTTACTCGTTTTTTAAATCTCTTCAGTACTTAGCATTGGCATATATATTTTAAAGAAACTTTTCGGATGACTCATTCTTTCCTCTTGATTTGCCATACTTAAAATCAGAGTTAAGCTTATCCATTTCGCTAAAAGACTTCTTTCTTTAGCTATCGATTTATTCCAAAATAACTTTCGAACGTATCGATAGATCCAGTTGAGAAAAAAAAATTCCACAAGAATAAAAATCTATTTATCTCATATACTGTATAATCGTAGATTAATTAATATTGTTGTTGTTCATTTATTAATTTAATCGTGCATAGTTTGCTTTTAAATTCATAGATTTTTCACTATTTAAAATCACCATTTTTAATAGTCTTCCTACAATAAAAAACAATAAAAAATTATTATTAAAACAGTAATTATTGAAATAGTTCTCATTCTAAGTTTGATGCGGATGACAATATTCTAATTTAGGATTTCTGCATAATTATGAGTGACACAAGGAAAGGCATTTGCGAAATTCCATATTCTAGACTTGATTAACTCCAGCGTAAGGAAAAGCTTTGCAAAATTTTATTCATTTAACAGACTCTGTCAGACTTACTAATTCATTTAACATGTCTTATGAATTATTATTAAACATTCCAAAATTAAATATTCAAAGAAAGATTATTATTTTTAATGTTTTCCTAACATGGCTCGCGTGTTAATTCATACCTATTTATGCCTACTTAACTGACGTTTATTTGATTTAATTTATTAGACTTATATCCTAAACGAATTCAATGCTCGATTTTTGGGTGTTATTCGAATATACTATTTTTAGAAAGCAAACGAATGAAATATATTTTCGAAATTTCATTATGCGTTTTAATAAATCATATACATTGCGCTTGTCAAATTTTAAATACGTGACTTTAATAAAATTAAATTCTGTTATAATAATTTCAAACAGCAAAACTAAATCTCTTGCCAGGAAATAAATTAGCAAACCTGAATTAATTTATTATATCCAGTACCGCATATCCAGTTATCCCGTTCTCTTCAGAATATCGCCATTTGTGAATCTAATAAGTTGCTTCTGACGATTTATTTTAGAAGTAGAAAGAACTTTTTTTTAATAATATCAGTTGAAAGTAAACAACTAAATTCGAAACCTTTTAACCATTCAGGTTAATGACACAAGCAGTTTGAATTCAGTCCAGTAATTTTTGGAAAGATTACATTGTCTGCTTCACCTCTTCAAAATTCGCTTTTATTCAAATGAAGATTTTATTACAGCCTTGCGATCCCGCATCAAACAATAAAATCAAATTTTTTTTATTTAATTCATCTTACACAAACGATTTTTCATATCTAAATCTTAGCGTTAACATAATTCTACATATTTTATTAATAATATTATTATTTTTTTTTCCTTTCGATTGTTGTTGCAACCGTATGAATACAACTACTAGAAGTTTTACTAGAAAATTTAAGCCAGAGGCGTAATCTTAAAAAAAAAAGGAGCAAAGAATAATGGAAATTATGTAAAAAGATGCAACTCAGGGCAAAGTTTGGATAGTTTATTACGACAATTTTGTTTCCGGAACGCGATTAAGTGAAAAACTTTATGGTTTCACCTTATTCAAGTAAAGAGGATGGGAGGGACGTTGTAAAAACTTCAATTATTCGTTGTTTGTCTTGGACAGCAGTGTCAGCTATAAAGTGGACAGTGTATAATGTGCTTTTACGAGATTTCATTTGAAGTCGCTGTCAGTCTTTGCCAAGCTAAATAAAAAACAAAATTGGTAAACTCACTTCCACACTTTAGACTTATTTATTAATGACACTACTTAATCATTATTCAAAAAAAAGGAAAAGAAAATAGACAGGAAGCTAATCTATCTCCACTTAACAAAAGAAGATAATGCCTTTTTATTATTAAGTTTGTAAGGCATTTTCCTTATTTAAATAAAAAAACCACTAAAATTTTATAAAACTATTATTAAATTTCTAACATTAGTTTTAAGAAAGGAAAAAATTAAATTATTTAATAAATTAACCTTGTTATTCTTATGATTTATTCATTACTACCCTAACATTCGCGTTAGCATTTCGAGTAAATATTTAGGCGAGAGGGTATATAAAAAAGCGAAATTGTGGTCACACAAGTGGATGCTTTTATAGACTTCTCATCATCACCATGTAAGGGCCAGAGCCATCGTCTGAGTAACGTAACTAAAATAGAAAACCAAGAATAGTCTGGCTACAGCTACTTCCTGTGTCTTGACTCCTTTACCAATTCTTATCATTTTTTATAGCGGCATAAAACTTTACATCCCGAAAACAAGTTATCTAAACTGTGAAAAAATGTTCAAAATATCAGTTTATCAGTTCAAATTATTTCAGTAATTGTTAGCAAAAGATAAAAGAAAAAACAAAATTAACTTTATGCGGAGCTATGAAAGGAAACGATCCAAAGGCTCCACCCGAATACTTTTAATATCCGGATAGGCGGAAGGAACTGTGGACTATCAGTCACCCACATCGCCACCTGCTACAACGACTTCATTTGAAAATTCAGCTGTGTTCCCTTGACCCTTTTGTTTAATTTCCACCTCCAATTAATGACCGATACATAAATGATTTCATTTATTTTATTTTTTATCCTTTATCTTTCATCATCCATCCACTAACTTTTAATCACCCAATAGATTAAAACTGTTACGTAATATAAATCAAAAATAACATTTAATAAGTGAGTATTATGTAATCCGCCATATTACGTCAAATTAAGAATGTAACTCCTATCCAACGAATATTTTAAATCTTGCAAACAATAAAAATTTCATTATTGTTATCAATAAAAACACACCTCGATACACGCATTAATAAAGTTTTAAAAAACTTCTCTCCGTAGGGAAAAAACAAAACTATCTGCAATGCTATAAATGTTATAATATCATAAAATTTTCGTTTCCCGACTAGCGATTTTCTAACTCGAATTTTGAAACGAATTCTAAGTTTCCATTTTCATCAATCAAAAAGAAAAAGAAGAAAAAAAAAGGGAATTAAAACCGACATCATCGTCTGAATGATGGGTGACATCCGGAAGATTGATTGATGATTTTGCAACTGCAAAGAAACGATTAAACCAGCATATCCATTATATTGAATCTATTCCAACGATTTATATTTTATCATTAACCGTAGCAAAAATCCAGAAAGAAAAAATACAAATCAAATAAACGGATAAATAAAGATAAAAACAAAAATTACGTGTATAACTTGTTATTTAATGTAGTATTAAAAATAAAATTCATTAAACCGCTTCCAATTATTTAGTTAAAAACGCGATTCCCATTAAATACATAGAATTTCAATATCCAAAATAAATATATACTATTTAATTACAAAGGTAAAATATTTACTTATTTCAAGAGTATTGTTAGAAACTCGGACTGAACTTCTTATCTAGTATGCTACTTAGGTACTCAATATTTGTTTAGCAAACAGCTTTCTCTAAATTAGTCAAACGGCTCAGTCTACCGTGAAACTGCTTGAAATGCTTGATCAGCAAATCGCCTCCTTATTTTCTATAAAGCAATTCAATGCTGACCCGAAGATAATCTTTCCAGAACGTATTCGTCTTCTTCCGTAAAGTAATAATAAATGCGATCTGCTTGGCAGCTCTCAGTTATCTTTGAAGACAAACTGACAGTATAGCAGTAGAAGGAAACAGCTTGGAATAACATTCGATCCAGAAACAGCAACAAGTCAGCGATATAAACAAGAGTAAAACTCATATGTTCATTATCCGCAGGATATCCGTGTCATGTCAGACTTTATAATCTTTTATTAATTCGATAAGTAAAATGATGTTTGGATAGCCAACAAATTTTCGAAAAATAACGTTTTACGATACCTTTACACAGCCATCCTTTTCATATTATAATTTTTTTTTCCCATTTACTGTCCCTTGACCGATTGAGTTTAATGTATTTACGCAAATTTCCTGGTTTGAAAATTTACGGAATGGCTCGTAAAATTCGCCGAATTACTTTCTCATGCAAGTTAAAGAGCTTTGTTATTTATTAAATATTAAAAGCTGAAAGTTGATTTAGTATTTATTTTGATCGAGAGATGGCAGCACAACTATTTAGCTAATGAAACACAAAATGAAAAATATTCATTTTTTTGTTATTAAATATATTTTTGTTTAAGAAGTTTGATGATATAAATCAAAGAAAATTTTGAAATATTAAAAATATTAAAAAAGTGATGTTTTATTAACGAGAATTAAATGGTAAAAAATGAAAAAAATGTTAATGTTTTGCTTCCTCCAAAAAAGCAAATGAAAAGAAATGATTCCGAAGTTAAAGATGTCAAGCACAACTAGGAAAGATGAGAATGCAGAATAAGCCCCAATCAAAAGTTATATCAGAATGCAAAAATGAATAAATATGACTTGAAAGGTATAAATATTTTTCTCAATAGAAAAATTTTCAAAAGACTTTTTTCAACGAAAATCAATCTTCAGTCACATGAATCAAAGAAACTTGGAGAAATATGTCACCCGGAGAGAGGATATTATATGTCAGGGATCTGAAAAAAGCATCTTCCTAAACGAAAACCCATCAAAGATTGCCATTCGTCATCTCATACATATTGTTCACAAACAGCTACTCAAAATTGTAAACAGATTTAACTCAACAAAGGACACATCGAAAATATCCTTTACCTAACTACCGCTACTTACAAATGTTACAGTTTAAAAAATACATTAAAGGCTTAAATAATGATTATTTCTGTTTGAAATATGACCTCACCAACTGTTATAGATAGACATCACATCCCGTACGTCTTCACTGCATTTACTTTCAGTGATAAACGAGGATATTTCGTTTCTCTTCTTTCTAAATTTGACATCTAATGCTCTCTTTTCCATCCTATAAAAACCCTTTTCAATTAGTACTATTAGCATATTAAAGCCTTTAGATAATTATCTAATTCTATGATTTTTTTCTTCAAATAAACAAACTTTTTAATTGATGCGGATGCAGATGCTTTCATCTAAATTAAAGTATCAAATCAGCAAAATTTCTGCTGTAAATCTGCATCACAACATTTTAGAAAACTCCTGTATATTTGGATAAAGTTTATTTTGGAACTAATTCAATACTCTTGGAATGATTTAAATGTAGGCTCTATATTTAGATAATATATATAATTTATATGATAACATAAATATATTTTAGTAAAATTAGTTTTAGATGAAAATTTATTTAGTTTTTACATCAAAATTGGATATTAGAAAATACTGTATTGATTTTTTTTATAACTTAAGCACAGCCAAGTTAATTTTGTCTAAAATTATCAAAAAACTAATTTATGATTTTTAAATTTATGAATTTTTTAAATAAAAATATGTATTACTGAAATAAAATATAAAAATTAAAAAAAAAAATATCAATTAAATTAAAATGATAAAATATCTGTAGTAAATTATAAGCCTATATTATTATAGAGAAATTTTATTATAAAATATTTGTGTTTATGTTTAATATTGTAATAAATAAGCCTGCTTAAACAACAACAAAATGATTATTAAGAACCATCAGGAAAATTACAAAATTTTCATTTTCAAAAATAAAATATGTATGATATTTAGACAGTTAGAAACAAAGCATTATTTATCATTCTATTCATTATACCTCATAAGCATAAAAGATAGTAATACAAATTAAGTAAAATATTTATCATGCATTTTTTATTAAAAAAATATTCACTAAATTTTTTTTAATTTGCAGTATATGGATCTTATGATTAAGTTTTAAAATTGAAAATAAAAATTTATTCTAATATATACAGTAATTCTGAAACAAGTAATATAAATTATTTTTTTGTGTAAATTATATACCAATTTCTTTTTGAATAATACTTAGAAAACATTATAAAACTTTAATCGGAATAACGAATAAAATACACTGTATAGCAGCCAACCTAAATTCTGAATTTATGAGTTCAATGTATTCTAACATATAAATTTTCATAAAAAACTAAAAGTACATAAATCATTCAGGGATATCTCTTATTAGATTTATATCTGTCTGTAATGATGTCTTTGATTGAGAAATGTGTTATCAATCACCAATTTGAGAGAAAAAAAAAGGAATTTTCTATAATTATAAGAGAATTCGCTATATATTCGATAATAAATTTTCACACATTCTGCTTAATTTAATTTCTAAAAATATCAAAAATAAAAAAATTTCCTAAAATATTGGATCTATTCATTTCGTCAGGATGATTATAAGAAAGCCATTTTTATAATAATTATTATTTTTTTATATTGATTTTGCCTTTTATGAAAAGTTTTCTTCGAAGTATTAGCTATAAAAATATGAGAACAAATATGTGTTTTTTCTACGAGAATTTATTAGCTAATAAATTTTCTATCTCGAAATTTTTATTACCATATTTTAATCGGTAAAAATTTAAATCCTTATATTTAAAGTTAAAAATAAATACAGAATATATTTTGCAAAAGGAAAAAATACTTTATTTTCAAAAATTGATATCTGTAAACTTACAGAATTTTTTATAAAATTAAATAGAAAATCGAATATGATTAACAATAAAAGTTAAATGTTTTTAATTTTCTAAACGATCCCTACTAATTAATCATTAACGATGATATTTCACCAGATTATTTATCTATTATAATGATTTGACTTTGGTAAAATTAATCATTTAGGAAGCTTTACATTTTCTCTGAACTAATAATCTGCCAATCTATCGCATCTGCAGGCAAATTGATCGGGATCATCGTCGCCATTTAATGTCCTTTTATCGCTTAGGATAAATTGACGTTTTTTTTTCTTATTTATAGATGCGATTTATCATATAATACTTTTGCAATTATAGGCTAACTATTCGAAAAAAGTTATAGTGACATCATCTACCTTAGATTAATAACCCAGTTCTTTCCTTTTACATTTTATCATTTTATAATATCAAATTCGAACGATCAGCAGACCACTGTAGAAAATTATAGACATATAGTAGATAAAATAAAACCTAATCATATAATAATAAAAAAGCAAAACAATGTTTAGAAAATTATTGAGGAAGATAAAAAAGCTTATTCTGATGGTTGCGTAAAAATCAATGGTTTATTCAATTTTCATGTTGTTTATTATATTGTGCTATTGTTTAAATTTAACTTAGTCTAGTTTTAATAATTTTTCATTGAATTTAATCCGTCATTATTCATTTATAATGACTCCACTTTAATTTGACATCAAGTTTATGATTATTTCGAAAATTTTCACGCCTGACTTATATAACTATTATTATCTTATATATGATTAATACTTTTAAAACATCATTCTCAGTTTTATATTTTATACATAGTAATTTTTAAATTATTTTATAAAATCAAAAATAGCACTTTAAAAACGCATCTGATCAATTGTAATAATTGCGGAGTAAGTCGTTTTAGGATATGTAATTAATCAGTATACTAAAATAATAATAAATTTGATTATATTATATAGTAATTAAATAATATATTCTATAAATATTTTATAAAAGTGCATGAAATGCCATCTTTTATTTATTTTTAACTTTAGGAATAGAAAAAAATCGATAATTATGGAACTAAAAATATTTTTTATTGATTTTTCCTTTTTAAAGTTAGTTTAAAAAAAAATAAAAAAAAAATTATTATTTTATTCTTATTCTAGTAGTAGGCATAAAATATGTACAGGAATAGTAAAAGTACCATTTAAACTTTAAAAAAATATATTTTTTTAGAGGCATTAATAAGTAAAAAACATGAGGAAATACAACTTTACGAGCATATTTCTCAAACGGAATGTATATATATATATGTATTGAATATATTCTGCACATAATATGTGCAATTTATACGAGTATAAACGTGTAAAATATACATAAACATAAAGCATGAGCGCTCCTCATTCATATATAATCTACTAGCTAGTAGGACCTACATAATTTACATATAATGCACACCTGTGTGACGATACACACAGCGAAAATCGCACATTAAAACAATTTTACACGTCCTAACGTCTGGACTAATTACATCATCGTATTATCTTAACTTTGGCTTACAATGGTAGCCAAAGCTAAGATAATACGATGATGTTATAAAAAGAAAAGAAAGAAAGAACGGGGTAAAGCCGGAAAACGTCTTTTCTATAATTTCCTTTGGAGAAAAATATATTTTTACTTTACTTTTCTATATTTTTCCTTTATGTTTCTTTCAAAGCCAATTTTCTGTTCGGATCCACGTTGAGCCAATTCATTCTGAATTGCCAAATATGAGAAATGCATTTTTTTCTTCCTCTTCCTCCTCCTCCTCCTTCTCCGAAAGAAGGGGAAAAAAGAAAGAATAATAATAATAATAATCTTCCTCTTCCTCCTCCTCCTCCTCCTCCTTCTCCGAAAGAAGGGGAAAAAAGAAAGAATAATAATAATAATAACAATAATATAAATTTTAAAATTCAATATTATTTTTATTATTATATACTAGCAGTTTGATGTAAACATTTTTAAATATTTTAAACTGCATTATTTCCTACAAGGACGATTTTAAATGCGATTAAAAATTTTTTCCCTTTTCGATATAATCATTCATAAAATATATATATAAAGTTACTTTTTAATTTATTAAATACGTTTTATATTATTCATCCTTTAAAAATGATTAAATGTTACGTTTGTCTTTCTGTCATTCCAGTTTTTAAAGCGCTAACGTAACGTAATTATCCGTCGTTTACTTCATTTCTATTTAAATCGATTAGAAATTATTAATGTATTTAATCGATTAAAAGATCTTATTACTCGATCTTCAGACTTAACGCATTTCTTTTTTTATAATCAGTTTTTTTGCGTGTAAAAGTTTTTTTTTGATAATCATTAAGTAGAACAATTTAATCAGTCTGAGTTAAATTCTACTATTATAGGAACAAATACTGTACTTAAAAAATATAAACCTATTTTTAAAGCGTTAGTGCAATCGAAAAATCTATTTTCACGGTTTTTAAACTACTGTATTTAAATCGATTAGAAATTATTAATACATTTAATCGATTAAAAAATCTTATTACTCGATCTTCAGACTCAACGCATTTCTTTTTTTATCATCAGTTTTTTGCGTGTAAAAATTTTTTTGATAATCGTTAAGTAGAAAAATTTAAAATTAGTCTGAGTTAAACTGTACTATTATAGGAACAAAAATTAAATAAATAAATAAATCTAGTTTTAAAGCGATAGTTCAATCGAAAAATCTGTCTGCACGGTTTTTAAACTATTTAAATCGATTAGAAATTATTAATACATTTAATCGATTAAAAAATCTTATTACTCGATCTTCAGACTTAATGCATTTCCTTTTTTATAATCAGTTTTTTGATAATCGTTAAGTAGAACAATTTAATCAGTCTGAGTTAAACTATACTATTATAGGAACAAAAATTAAATAAATAAATAAATCTAGTTTTAAAGCGTTAGTGCAATCGAAAAATCTGTCTGCACGGATTTCAAACTTCTTAAATTGCCAACTCGATCGCCAGTTGTGATGCTAATTTTTATTTAAACTCGATTTCGATTTGCCAATTTCGTGCAAAAAAAAAAAAGAAAAAAAAAATTGTTTGCATTTCTATGTCTATTTACGTCGTCGAGCACTAAATTTCGATTTCGATTGATCGATTTCTAATCTGATTAAAAAAAAAAATAATAATAATCGCAATTTTCGTTGTCTGTTTGCAACGAACGGCGATTGTAAACAGACAACAGAAATTGAAATAACTTTCGTTTTTATTTCTATTCAATAATTGAAATTGAAGATTTTACTCTCGATTTCATTAATTGCAAAAAAAAAAAAGAAACATTCGCTTTCAATTAATAAATTAATTGCAAATTAAATATTTCAAAAAATAATAATAAAAAATAAAAACAAAATACATCCATAATCATGCTCATCGAATTCAAACTACGTCTTAAACAATTAACCTTTAGAAAAACGGAAACAATTCGATTTTCGAATATAAAAACCATAAAAAATGAATATCTAAAAATAAAAATATATATATATTCTA